>JANHZU010004168.1:25081-57948 GCA_032468055.1 Acrochordus granulatus | reverse complement strand
ACCCACGTCTCAGGTATCTTAAAGGCTGGCTCTGGGCAGAAGGCTCTGGAGCCTTGATATTAGATTCATAGCAGCAAGCAAAATAATTGATTCAGTTTGAGCAGAGAATTTAGAATGTTCTTGGCACATTCTGGGAAGTATTTAAGCTATTGTTAAAACAAAAGGAAAAGCTTTGTAGGATTTGCTTTCTTTCCTGCTGAAAGGAAATTATTTACAAGTTTACATGATCTCGTATCCTCTTGAATCTGGGGGCATGGTAGCCTAGCGGTTAAGGTGCTGGGCTTGTCAGCCAGAAGGTTGGCAGCCCAAGTTTGAAACCCAGATGCTGTGTAATGGGGTGAACTCCCATTATTCTCCCCAGTACCTTCCAATCTAGCAGTTTGAAAGCATGTATAAATGCAAGCAGATTAATAGGTAGTGCAAGTATTTAAGAGCTCAGCTTGCTGGCTGGAAAGTTGGCCACCCGAGTTCAAGACCCAGTGTTGCTGTGCAGCAGGGTGAGCGCCTGCTGTTCCGCCTTAGCTGCCGCCCACCTAGCGGTTTGAAAGTGCGCAAGCGCAAGTAGATGAATAGGTTACTGCCCCTTCCAGCGGGAAGGTAGCAGTGTCTGTGCGCCACATGACCAGGATGAACGCTGGCTCTTCGGCTTGGAAATGGGGATGAGCACTGCACCCTAGAGTTGGTCACAACTGGCAGGGTCGCCTTTACCTTTTACCTATATGGTGGGAAGGTAATAGCATTATAATCATGCCAGCCACATGACCATGGAAGTGTCTTTAGACAAGCACTGGCTCCCTCAGCTGTGACTTGAAGATGGGCACTGTTCCCTAGAATCAGACACAACTGGCAGGGGAAACGTTTACCTTTTTATCCTGAATTCCAATGCTACTGTATCTTTTATGCCTTTATCTGGTGAAATAAAAATGGGAGTAGTACAATCCTATGTTGCATTGGAGGTAGGAATGAGGAAGGCTGATGCGTGCTTTGCTTATCCTATCCAGTGACTTTGGTCCAATGTTAACAGTATCACTCATTTGATGATTCTTCTATTCTTTCTTGCATGATTTGTCAGAATGATCGTGGAGCTGCATCGGAAGGTATCCAGCCTCATTGAGTTCCTGAAACAGAAATGGGCTCTCCATGAAGTGCGTGTTGTATCCTTTCTCTAATGCACAAGTTAGTGGGATGAAATGTAGTCTGGAATACCAGATGGGAGGGGCTGCATCCCAGAGGAGTGAAAGACAGTGAAGTTTAGCAAGTTTGTGTATGAGATAAAGGGTGAAGACAGCTCCTCCCTAATAGTTCCCAGAGTATATCTTTTATGGAGCAAATAGTCTGTTTCACTTTGGCAAGATTTCTGCCTGTCAATGAGGAACTATAAAGGAAACAGCTTAGAAGAACCTCAAATGTCTATCTTGGTTTTTGGAGCCTGATTGTCAGTTACCTTCCTTATTCCTGTGGTTGGCATACCAAATTTCATTAAGCCCTGTAAGCAATATTCATTAAGAAAGTTTTCTAAATGCATTTAGAAATTCCAGTTTTTCTGCATTTGCATTCTAAAGCTTATTAGTATTCAGTTACTCTTTTCTTCATTTAGGGTATCCAACAAGATACCAATGACTTGTTTGGGGTTTACCAAGAAATATGTATGGATATCACCTCCCCTTTTCTTTTATCATGCTTGTCTTCCTAAACATCCTACACATAGAGGAAAACACTAGGTGAAAGGCAGCTGCAAGATTGCAGAGATGCTGAAGCCAGTAGCAGCTATTCAGAAGAGAAAACGATGCTTCACCTCTTCCCAGGGGAGAACTGTACACTTACACCCTTACCTGGTGTTGCCCGTGTAGTACACTCCAAAGCTTTCTGCACAGTGCATTGGCAGGAATCTGGCCGGTGCAAACAGAATACAAAGGATGTCCACTTGCTGCCCCCTGCCCAAATCCTGGGAATACAGAGTGGTCAGGGAACAGCCAGAGGGCAGGTGAAATACTCACGGGGGGTGGAAAGTAAGGGTGGAACCAAACCTGAGAGTACTGCAGAAGTGAGGGGAAATCTTCAGTTGACCCTTGACCCTGTTGCAAACCCTGAAGATTTCTCCCCTGAAACTGGGCTTGCAGAAGGAGCATCCTCAGATCTTGGGGTCATCAGCCATCTCAACAAACCACCTGCTGGGCTTCAGGACCCAAGCGGGAGCCTGGAGAAATCCATTTCCTTGGCTGAGAGCAGAGAGGCAGCTCCCATCGTTGCCTTATCCATTAAGGTAGATGCAAGCAGCACCAAGTGCAATTGTGGCAATCTCCCTCCAGATTTGGAGGAGCTCTCTCTGTTTGATCCATTTCCTCGTTACATGAAGTCCTGCCACGATCTGATTGTCCCTGAGAAATGTCTTTGTGTGGACAAGCCAGACAGGAAAGAGGTTGCCTTACCGGAAAGCTCTCCTCCCAGGGGTCTTTTCCCTGGCAGCATAGAGACTGGCAACCTCAGTCCCACGCAGCTGGCAAGCGGCAGGGTGGAATTGCCCAGTGGTGGTCCGTCCACTTCTGAAACTCAGGCCTTCCACTGCTCTGGACTTCAAACAGAACCATGTGTTAAGGAGCTCCCTGATGCAGTAATGGAGGATTCTCAGGAGAAGCTCCACACCTCACTGCCGCCACTGCCAGCACCTCCGTCTCAGGGACAGATGGTCACAAAGTCTCCCAAGGATGACCCCAGCCGCCTTGTGCAGCAAGTCCGAGAAAAGGGATGGAGTCTGCGGACCTCTGAAAGCCTTACCTTGGCTGAAGTCTACCTCATGATGGGCAAGCCGAACAAACTGCAACTAGAGTACGATTGGCTGACAGTCTTGGGGCAGGAAACCCAGGATACCGGGGAGCAGACCTCTGAACCTAAATCTGTTCCTCCGTCAGCCACTTTTCATAAACAGAAGCTTCTCAACTGCCTCTTAAAACTCATCTCTACTGAAGTTAACCCCAAACCAGTAAGTATCTTTTGGACCCAGGCACAGGAACCTCCAACTGACCGTAACGGATCTTGTGAATGAAGGTCCTCCCCATTTTCCAGTTATCCAGATGTGGCCTTTAGGTTTTTTGCAACTGGCCTGCGCTTCCCTTCTCTGCTTGTCTCTCTCCCCTGAAATAATGACTTTTATTTGGTCCAGTTTGGATCTTCTTTTTAAGATTAATAGTGAATGGAACAAGTGGTGGTTAATCTTCCACCTACTGTTCCTTGCCATCCTCACCTTCCCAAAAAAGAAAGAAAAAAAGGAGAAGGCAAAATGGAGAATTTTCACCATTTTTTTAATGAAAGGTAGTCCTCACTTACTGACCACAATTGAGACTGGCAACTCTGTTGCTAAGCATGCATAAGTAAGCCAAAATTCACATGACCATGTCTGACTTAGGTCATTAAGCAGAAAGTGGTCATTAAACGACATCATATGACTGCAATTTTATTTCCACATTTTCCATAATTCTGCTTGTTGGAAGCTGGTTGTAAAATTTGCAAATGGCTATTCACTGAACTTGGGACACTGCAACAGCCATAAGGATTAATCTCAAAACTGGTTTTTTTTCCAACTTTAACTTTGAATGGTTGCAAAATGAGGTGATTGATAAAGCGAGGGCTATCTGTACAAGTTAAATAAAACTACACAAAAATACAACCCTCGTGACAAAATACAGATAGTCCTTGTTTAGTGACTGCCTTGTTTAGCAACCATCTGAAGTTATGGCAGTGATAAAAAAGTAACTTTGTAACTTATCTTCTCATTTACAACTTAAAGTAGGCTGAAGTAAGATCCTAAGCACAATTGTGATTTCTCATATATAGAAACGGGTATAGTAAGCAGAATTGATGATTATGAATGCACATATAAATATAATGATCAATTTTAGACGGGCGCACCAGATTCGTATGAGATTGCTAGCTTCTCTGATAGACTTTAAAAGCTTTTGAAAATAATATAGTACTTGACTTAAAGCAAATATTTCTGACCCCTGGACTAGACAACTAGTGAATTAACCAATATTGTGCTCTACCATGGTAGTTCTGAATCTTCTTTGGAACATTGCTCTTTAACTTTGGATGACGATGATGATTTAAAGCATATTGCAGTTAAGAGTTAACTGCTTCCTTTCTGCTTGCTTTCCAGATCCCCGAAATGAATTCCGTTGCAACATCGCCTATCAAGCCCATTCAAGAGGAGCATGCTTTGACCCCTCCTGGCAAGGTGATTGCTATTAGCACCAGGAGTCCAGGCTGTACTCGCAATCAGCCTGCACTTCATAAGAAGACCTTTTCCCCCAATGCCACTTCCAGCTCCTCAGGTGAGTCAGTCTTGCAGAAAACCTGCCCAACATATAGAGTGGCCACACACATGTCCCCCTCTGAATTTTGCACATAGGACATCTCTAAATTTTGGGTTTCTTGAATTAATTACTAAATTGGACAGCATTGTCCAAGAGCCATTTTCAACTTCATGTTCAGAGTTTGAGAAAATTGTCACCTGGAATTCGACAACTTCCAGAGTGCCACAGATTTGTCAGAATCTCCTAGGAGAGTGTTTCTCAATCTTGACAAAGGCGTATGGATTTCAATTCCCAGAACCCTCCAGCCAGCCATTTTTCCAGGAACATTCATGATTCACTTCCCTATTTCCCTGTGATATGATTCACAGCTTCCTGCAGATCCATACTTATTTGTGGAAGGGGTCTTTTTACTTCCAAGACTTTTCCTAATAGAAGTCATCTTCGGCTGCCATTCTCTGTAAATCAACACTTGTGTCATTATTGTTTCTTGTCAGGTTTCAGAAATGCTTCTAAACCCCTCTTGGTGGCTAGTTCTTCAAGTTCCAGCAATCCTGATGCAGATGGTGGCCTCTTTGCCATTCCCACAACCCTCCCACCAAACAGCAGGCATGGGAAACTCTTTCTGCAAAGCAAAGAAGCAGACCTGAGCTTCCGCCAGCGCTTGGACACTATCAGTGTAAGTCTCTGTGGCTTTTAAAATGTGCAGATGTGAGACTAAGAGAAAACTAAGGAATGGTTATTGATGATTATTATTACCATGAATTTTAAATGGATTTGTTATTGACACATTAACTGATTGATTGGAAGGACTTGTTTGTCCTTTTTTAATACAAATCAATAAATTCATATTAAAGAGGGGGAAATGTTTTTCTTCATATTGATTTGTAGACAAATATCCATTTGAGTTGGGTGTAATGTGTGGGAGGGTTTGTTTTTCTTTTTGGTTTATTTGTTTTTGGTTTTGTTGTATTTTATTGCATATTTTATTTTATATTTTAATGTTTTCTAGTTTATGTCAGTTGCATTTTATATTGTAGCAAAATAATACATTTTATAAAAAAGAAAGAAAGAAAACTAATCCAAAATTCCCTGTAATTGGCAAATTAAGCAAGTGTCTTAAGATCTCAAGATTGGTTACATCATAGGCTTTTATAGTATTTTATATCTTGTATATGTTTTGGCTTAAAGCTGTTTTGCTGGTAATGAGAAGAAAAATCTCAGGTTACACAATGTTTGAGAAAGGATGAAGAGTTTTAGCTAGTAGGGAGTTGAATTGCCTGCTTCTTTCTCTCCTGTTACTTTCCTGTTTTCTCCATTGTCAAATAATATTTTGAAGTCCTCTCATTTTTCAGACAGAACCATGTAACCCTGAATTAACTTTCTACTTTTAGATGGGAAAAGCCTGCCACTCTTTTTCAATTTCTGGTTCTGTTTATCTTGAAGCAGAATATTACTCTGCTCTTTCTGCTACTAAATTCAAGTTAAATGAAGCCATGGGGTCACTGCTGCAGGAGACATTACATCAATATGAGACATCTTAGCCTAGTCCAAAGGTGCTGAAAGTTTTTTTCAGGCAACAGGCAAAGCTTTAATGGTCTTCTTAAGAGTATCAGGATGGTGTATCATGAACTATTGTTTCTCTTCAGATGCAATCTGATTTCTTCTTGCCAAAGCCAAGAAAACTACGCAGTAGACACCTACGGAAGCCACTAGTTGTACAGGTAAGAGAGAATAGCTTATTAAAATATATTCTTAACTCAGTTGACAAATGGATTCATTTAGCTGATTTTTGGATTATTGTGACTTGCCTTTCTTTTCATCCATTTGGACAGAGTTAATTGGTTGCTCTGGCCTATCAGCAGGAATGAGGAACAAATTCCATAGTCATTTCAGCTGGCCTATGAAAAACTAGCTGCAGATGGATCTCTTTGTAACATGGAATGATCAGACTTGAGTACACATTTTAGAATTCTTTTAAGATGCAGAAATTGATTCTCACATTGTATCATAAAAGAGTGTTGCATCTGTTAAAGAGATGGACAATTTTGGGGCAGACTATTTGTCCTTTCTGGGAAGAGAGGGAATAGGATAACTTTGCAAAGGTTTTCGTTCCTGCCTATCGCCAGCTTATGGCCCTCAACACATAAACCCCAATGGAAGATAGCTCTCTATCAAATCAAAACAAGCCCCACAACCATGTCAAGGTGGTGCCTCACTGGGGGAACCCTTAGCTTAGGTGAATGCAGTAAATAGTAGCAAAAGTCCCAGGCGTTCATAAATGCATTGTTATGGAGAACATATTTGGAGATTGTCTGTATGATAATAAAGTTGTTGAGCATAGACTAGGGAGATACAATCCAGATAAGTCTCAGAATCTTTTATTTCGTTTTTCAAAAAGATTATCTTGCCTTCTTCTTTCAGAGAACACTGCTTCTTAGACCATCGGAAAATCCTTCTCAGCATGTTTGTTCCTTCTCGATCTTATCGAACTCCTCCATAAAAGGTGAGCCTCAGCTATGTATATAATCTGAGCAACATATTTAGACTGAACTGGAGAAGGCTATAACATCTGTTCCATCTAATGTTGATTAGAGTTGTAGCCCTTTCTATCTATGGATTAGTTATGCAGTAATTACAGTCCCACTGGCTATTATTCTAACAGTCTTTATTTTGCTTAAGTTTTTATGTGCCATCTTTCTTTTCTCTGGGGAAGTAAAACATGAGCCTTTTGATAGAATCCTAAATATACTTATGGAGGGGCATGCCTCAAGGAAATCTGGGGGTTCTAGGATCCTACTAAACTGCCATGTCCCCAGTGAGAGCCGGGAAAATATTTCAGCACTTAATCAACAGATACTTGCCATATCCTTGTGCTAACCATTCATTCTACTGGGGGTGTCTTCACACACAAAGGCGTTATTGCCAGTTGAAATCACTAAATGAGGAAAACTCTCGGTGTAGTAGGTGCTAAACTTGAATCAAGATGGCTTCCATAATTTGTTTGTAGATTCAATTAATGGGCAAAGAATCTACACCCCCACCTTCCGTTCTCTATTTTTATTTAGTATTTCCTGAATATTGTACGCTACTCCCTTTTATCTTTTGAAAGTAGTTCTGGGCTAAGTCATACTTTGAGCAGATTGAATGGAATCAGTGTGTCTTAGGTTAATCATGACTAACTGAAATCCCATTTATTTTTAGGAAGTATACTAAACATGGCAAATGGCACTCAGTAGTCATCAAAACATTGCTTTGCATCTTCACTATTTCTACTTTACCTTTTAAAATGTTGAAAAAAATACAAGCATTTTTTTCCACTGGTAACAGTTGTTTTGCTATGAAATTTACACTTTCCACTGGCTCCAGAGACACAACCGCCCTTAATTCGGAGTGCTCCATGCAGCATTGACTACAGGATAGGCAGACATTTTCTTATTTGGAGGCTCCTGTGGCTCTCAAATCCTCCCCTGCAAATTAAGTCATTTTTTCTCATTTGAGAGTATAACAAAATTGCAAAAAATATGCAAAGCTTTCTCAAAATGGTAACTAGATGTTGGGATGAAAGGAACTGAGAGAAACGAAAGTAAGTCTAATCTGCTACTTCAATGGTTCTATATGATTACAAGAATTTCTCCTTTCTAAGACGTGAAAGCTCTCGACCTTGGTTATATCTAACGACCCTCCTGAGGAATACCCCTCCTTTGCTTGATCATGCGCAGTGACTCAAGGCAGATCCCCTCCTTCACACATGCTTCAATCCTTGTTTTCACCACACTGGACTTTTATTATTTGATGTAACTGGAAGAAGTTTTGTCTCCTACCCAGAAGACTTTTCTCAGTTCCATGTGGAAAGGAAAGATATATATGTTTCTCACCATCTCTTTCCACATGGAATTGAGAAAGTCTTCTGGATAGGAGATGAAATGTCTTCCAATTACATCAAATAATAAAAAGTCTAGTTGTCTATTTGAGAAAGTTTTGCATATTTTTTGCAATTTTGCTATCAGTGGATGAATGAGAACATACTTAGACACTCATCTGGAGAGGTTTTTGCTGACAAATGGATGTCTTTAAGAATTAAAGCACTGATTTTGTCTCTTAACTTGTCCCTCAGACCCTCAAAATTTAAGAAAGGAGGAGGTCCTTAAATTTGGTGCTCTCTGTTGTAGTGTCGTCATATCTGTCATGTCTGTGATATTCCTCTGGGCAGAAAGAGACAGTGTGCCTCTTTTAGTGGATGGAGTGTATTTAGCTTCATTCCCCCTTCCCTAAATTTCCATTTGCTGTTAACTTTGGGAACTTGGTTTTTACATCAGCGCTAACATTCTGCGTACTCGTTGATTTAATTGATCCAAATGAAGGAAGTTTTTATCTTTAGTTTTGTTCCTTGGAGAAAGAATCAGAACTGTGTGCTAAATGGGATATATGACTTCCAAGTGACAATTTTTCAAATGTGGTATACTTTTAACTATTCCTGATGTTTTTGATTGTTCCTTCTTTAGGAAGGGGATCTTTTCGGCCAATCCAGTCTTCGTTGACTAAAGCTGCTATGTCACGTCCCATTGTTCCCAAGATTCTGCCAGCTCAAACCACCAGTCATCTGTCTAGTAGGTGTTCTTGTCCAGAGGGGAAAATCTAGGCACAGGATGTTTAGAGGAATGTTACTAGTTGTGAAGTAGTTGGCTTTGTCTTCCACCATGATTAGTTTTTGAAGTGCTCATTTTATACATACATACATACATACATACGTACATGTGTGTGTATAAAAATAAATTAAAAAGACCATAAATCCTTTTGAAAAAGAAACTAACCTAAGACAATTCAGGTGAAACTATGACAATGGAGATTAAGGTTTTAAATATAGTTGAGATAATGAAGCAGTGGAAAATCTTAGTTTTGGAAATACAGGTAGTCCTTGTTTAGCAGCTGCCTCATTTAGTGACTATTTGAGTTACCACAATGATGAAAAAGTAACTTTGCAACCAGCCTTTCACATTTAGATCCTTTACAGGTCTGTAAAGCAAAGGAAAGTTGAAGTCAGATCATAAGCACAGTCATAGTTTCACTTAGTGACCTCTTTGCTTAATGACCAAGAAGTTGATCTCACCTGTTGTTACTGAACAAGGACTACCTGTATTGAATTGGTGAGTTATATAAATATAAGGCACTATTCAATATTTTTCTGCAGAGGTTAATGTAATATTGCAAGAGCCTCTAGTTTAGTGTTCTGCTTTCAGGAAAATGTCCTTTCTCATGTTGCTCTGTTTTCTGTCCAAAGGTGCTATTGATCTGGCAGCTAAATCTGCCGGTATTATCCCCAGCGGTCCTTTGCCACTTCTGGGAACCGAAGGTTTGCCAAGCGTTTCCCCGCTCTCACCAGAGGCAATAACGACTGTGGTTGGAGGACAAGACTCTACAGTAGCACATCAGAATGGAGGCTCCATAGCTGCAGTGGCGGTCAGTCTTCAGCTTTACTAGAATGATTTCCTTCTTGTAGCAACATTATCTTGTTCATTCTGATAGAATATTGCTTTTCAGTCACTGGCATCTTCAGGGAGGTGATATTGAACTACAAATGAAAAGACTGGTCATATGTAGTGTAAGAAGCTTTCTATATCCAAGATTGCATGTAAGGTTACTAACAACCTGATAAAGTTCTGGGTTTTTTGCACACCATAAAAGCTTTAGAAACATGATCTAGTTCATTCTGATAGAATGTTGCACCAGTTAGATGTCAGGTTCCAGAACCCAAGAAAGACACATAGTGATTCCTCCAAGCAGATTTCTTTATTATTCTATACCTCTGGACAGAATTTTGCCAAACCAAAGCATACTACCATTCCCATAAAGCATATATTCTGGGAACTATTAGGGAGGAACCATCTTCACCCTGTTTTTCTCACACAAACAATCTGGGCTAAGTTGAAATATACCCCCTCCCTCCTGGGAATCCAGCCTACTACATTCCATTATATTAGACTCCTCCAGACAACCAAAACCCCTTAAAAATCTTGACCTTCTCATCCTTACCCTACCTCACAGTCTTCCAGAAATGGCCTCCTGACCTCAAAGTTGCCTACTCCGGTCCAGATTGCTACCTCCTCTGCTATCGTAAGCATTAATGATTCTGTTGCTCTACCTGACAAGATAGTCACTTCTGCCCTCTGTAATGAAAGAGAAGGGCTTCCAGGTCAGCTAGCCATGATAGCTAATGGAGATGCTAGCTTTGGTTTTTCTGAACTTCTATTTATCTTTTATTTTACTATTTATTGGTTAGATTTATTTTCCTTCTTGTTTTTGGGAACTCAAGAGGATGTATATAATGCTCCCTCCTTCTGTTTTCTCTAATAACAACAATCCTGTGAGGTAGGTTGGGCTGATAGAGAGGGATGGTCCCAAGATCTGGGAAGCTGCTCTCGCTGAGGGGCGATTACGACATGGGTCTACTTAACTAAAGTACCATACTGACTCTCTTTTTTTAGTAAGTTTTAAAATTCTGCTGTGAAGGAACTGACAAGAGGAATTGAAAAGACAAATTCTGTTGTAAAATACATTTTGTCAATTTAAATTCTGAAGGTGAATTCCTTGACAAAGTGGCTGCCATATTCCTCCATCTTGGCAGTAGCAGGACAGGCATGATAATAAAACATCTCCATTACATAGTTTCATTGTCTCTTTCTCCATTGTGTAGCTCAGTCAGTCTTTCTTGATTCCAATTAGGGTTCAAGCCACGAATGTCGGGTTCCTTTCCTTGGTCTACCATCCCAGACTGAGCAGGAGGCCATCCCTGATGGTTTCCAGGTAAAGTATGACATTAAATCATAATTACTTACCCTTCAGAACTTATGGGAGATTCACACCATTAATGTGGTGCTGAAAGAGGAGGCTAAATGTACAACCAGTATTTGAGCTTCTTGCACCTATTTTAGCAGTTATTTTAGAATTGGAAATTCTTTTATCCCGAAACAAAGAATATTGGTGAAACATTCAGCTGAATGTTAGGTGAGCTTTAGAGCCTGCTATTAGATACTTGAACTCTTTTTTCCATAGTCTATAAACACATCACAGGCTGGCCACTGTAACATTGGTATACTCATAGTTACAAAGAAGGAAAGAAAAAAACAACTGAAGCAAAATGTGAGGCTCAAAGAGTGCAAACTGCAAATAGGATGAAAACATATCTAATTGTCAACTTGCTGGCATCCTGTAGTCCAGATCAAGTTTTTCCAGTATGTGAAACTTCCCACAATGTGAATCAACTCCAAGAATTTCCCATCCAGAACAGCTATTGCTAAAAATTCAAGGCGGTGAACTCCATTAATCTAAAACAATCCATGTTTATCTTCTGTTGAAGTGAACAGTTCAGTATCTAACAAGGATGCCTTTCAGATTTATGAACTTCATTGACCCGAATTCTTAGCAATAGCTGTCCTGAAGTCAATTGAAAGAAAGAAATAGATTTAATTGAATAATGTACACAAAACAAGACACTTATATAAATTCTGTCTAACATAGCAGTGAGTTTAAATCTTGAGGGAATCTGATTTTAATCTTGCTTTTTGACAAAATAGATAATTAGATCCTATCATTAGGGAGAGCTGTCCCACCCCTGTGGCTGTATGCCATCTGTAAAAGAGTAAATTATGTGTTTCTCAGGAGCTGAAAAAGAAATAGAGATGAGGGATTTTAAGCAAAATTTTCAGTCACTGTCATCTTCAGGGAGATGATACTGAACTACAGATGAAAAGACTGTTCATATCTAGTATAAGAAGATTTCTATATCCAAGACTGCATATAAAATTACAAACAACCTGACAAGGTTCTGGGTCTTCTGCACACCATAAAAGCTTTAGAAAATGACCTGTTGTTGTTGTCCTGTTGTTACTATTACCATTTGCTTGCCCCCCTTACAGGAAGCACCAGTCCTTTCTCTGCCAGAGCTGCCAAAAACATCTCTGCAGAATGGTCTTTCTTCACCTCCACTCCCCTCTTCTGAGACATCCAGTACCCGTCTATCTCCTCCCAACGTCTCGGCTCTCCTTGACATTTCTCTTCCTGGACCCCCCGAGGATGTTTTGTCTCAGGGAGAACCTGCTACTCAAATCAGCGATTCCATCATTGAAATAGCAATTAGCTCTGGCCAATATGGTAAGAGAAAAAGAGAAGAGACATACAGTGAATTAATTGATAAATGAATGAGCTGTCAAAGGTTAGCTGTTCAAAAAATTGCTAAAGGTATGGTTCAACAATGGCTTTTTTTGACCTTGAAAATGCTCCTTCAGCAACTGAAGTGGATAAGTGTTCTTTGAAAGCAAGGGTGGGAACTTGTGACTTTCCCAATATTGCGAACTAGACTTTGGCCTCAGGTTGTCCATCGTGTCTCAAGAATGATTGCATATTTATACACTTCAGTAATGTCACAGTAGAATCTTTTCTTTCTGTTTTGCACAGATGCACATGTACACTACATATTTTCAAGAAATAGAAGCAAATCAGCTGATGAAATGTGCAAACAAATAATAACTGTTGATGATTGAACAAACTGAAAAGAGGGAGAAATGTAAACACTAAGAGGAAAATCCAAATAATCCTTGACTTGAGGACTACTCAAACTTTCAGGGAACTGATAACAGAATCACAGACTTACTTAAAGAGAACTGCCTTAACATTGACTGAACATGCTCAAGAATAGAAGTATGAGCTGGTCTCTTAGATGGAGCTTGTCTTCGCTGGAGTTCATCTCCGGCAACAAATATACAGCCACTTTTGTAGACCAAGGGGGAAATTTGAGTCTCTGTTCCCTGTATTAACAGCTGGGTCAAGTTAAGAAGGCAGCTGTCCCTTCATTAGCAGGAGCCCTGCCAGAAGAAATCACATCCCTTGGCTGCTTTGCAGTCACCGCTTTGTGCCTTTTCCGTTTACAGGTGAGAATGTTTCTTTGTCCCCAGCCAAGCTGAATGGCAGCGAGAATTCCAAAAGTCTTCCATCCCCCTCCTGCAGCCCCCAGCAGAGCTGGATTGCCTCGCCTAGCCATGATCCGCAGTGGTATCCCAACGATTCTACTGACTCTTCACTCAGCAGCTTATTTTGTGAGTGTAGGCACAGAGGGTCTTACAGTCTGGGATGGGCTTTTTCTAACAGACTTTCTGCCGCAAAAGACAGAGATTGTTGTCTGACATCTTTATACATCTGTTTTACAGCAAGTTTCCTTTCTCCGGAGAAGAGCCGGAAAATGCTGCCAACCTCAGTGGGCAACCCAAGCAGCACTTCCTTTTTGGGACCTGGTCTGCTGGATGGGAATTCACGGGATTCTTTTGTCTCTCGGTCCATGGCAGATGTTGCTGAGGTATGCTTGATCTGCATCATATGGTACAGAGCTGGGATGATGGCATAGAGAGATGGCTGGTTTGGGATGGTGATGAAGGTGCTGGCCTAGAAGCCAGGAGACTGTGAATTTAAGCAGGAAGCCCCAAAGTGACTTTGGGCCAGTCTCTTTCTCTCAACCCAACCTCCACACATGGTTATTGTTGTGGTAAAAAATAGGCAGGAGTATTAGATTTGTTCAGACAGATACTCATCTATTAGATTTGGATGGAGATGGATGGATGGATGGACAGACAGACACAGACAGACAGACAGATAGATAGAAAGAAAATTAGTTCAAATAGATAGATTAAAAATCTAATTATTGAGGGATCAAAAGATGAAAGAGTGAAGAAACTGGGCACATTTGAAATGTTGGGGGGTCTTGAAGTCCAAAACTTGTTATCTGTCATCAAAGAGTATTGGAGAAGATACCAGTTACAGGAAGGCCATTTCTGAGAGATGTGATAAAGAATTCCCTAATAGCACAATCATTTTGATGGTAGAACTAGATAGGTTCAAGTGAAGGTTAGACAGCCATCTTGGAGGGGGCAGGAGACTCAATGACCTTTTAACTCTAGAATTCTCTGGAAGACTAGGATAAAAGTGGCTTTCTTTCCAAACAAGTCACATTTTAGTCTCTGGACAATACAATCCACAATTTCTGATGCAGAAAAAGTACCTTGATATTTAGAGTGTGCATAATGGGATGTTACACTTTACTAGCAGTTTTGTAGTATTGAGAGGCAGTTTTTCTGCTCTGGAAATACTCTTCAAATGAATTCCTATCTCTTTGTTTCCTGAGGGTAAAAAAGCCAGTAATGAAATAAAGCTGCAGTTACTTAATTCACTTAAAATTCTTCCGAAGTCTGTCTAGGCTTTTATAGCATCATTGCTTCCCGTTTATTTATTTTTTAATCAAATAATCTTAAAATAGGGTGGGGAAGGGAATCCAGCTAGCACAACCTTGATTAAGAGTTAATCTGGCACAGTGGTTAATAGAAACTGGAATAGAAACTGGGAATCCATGAGTTCGTCTTCCCTTACACATGGAAGTTGGCTTAATAACTTTGGGCCAGGCACTCTCAGCCCAACCCAACTCAGAGGGAAAAATAAGAGACCTAATATTAGGTACACCACCTAGAGTTGTACAAAATAATGGATGTTATATGCCCAGCCTATACATGTGATGTTTTGCATCACTACCCTAGTCCCAGCAATCCTTCTACCCCCCAAAATGTTAGGTACAGCTGTTGGCTAGTAAAGTTGTCAATGTATGCTCATTATAACTAGTGTGGCTTTGATTTTATTTGTTTGTTTATTTAATTTCTATATTGAATATTCAATTTTGTAAATGTCCATCTCAATCAATGACTTGGGCAGCTTAGATTTAAAGAATATACTACTATTAAAACAGTAAAACATTTTAAAACAATAGCAACATTAAAATAACTAAAAAAACTAAAATAATCTAAACTCAGCTTCTGTCAAAGGAAATCTGATCTTGGCAGAGAACAGAGAAGCCAATAATCTATCTTTTCTTACTCCCCTCTTTGTTTGTAGGTGGTAGATTCCCAGTTGGCTTGCATGATGAATGAGAACAGCATAGATTACATATCTCGTTTTAACGACCTTGCCCAGGAGCTCTCAATTCCTGAGCCAACCCGCCAAGAGATTCTCTTTGACAGAGGGAGTGGCGGCCCCCCCATTGGCGACCTCTCTCAGTGAACGCATCCCACCAGCTGGCTGGTGGGCGCCATTGAACTGGCCATAATGTGGAGGAATGACATCATAGCTATGCATCTGATTGGTTTTTTTCGTTGTCCTGGCTGGAGCATGCTTGAGAAGAAGAGAGAATTTTTGTCTTCAACCTTCTACGGTTCCTGGAAAGTGCAATATGCTGGGAACAATACAATGTGGAGCAGTATTATAGGAAGTGATGTGTGTAAGCTGGTGACCAGCAAAGTTTACAAGATAGCTCTGGGTTTATGGGTCTGAGCAAGAAATCCTACAAACTGCATTCTTAGATAGAAACCAAAACCATTGTTGGAGTATTCACAAATAAGCTGAAAGTTGGGATAAATTGTGGTATGTTTTTATTTTCCTTTTTAAAACTTTATGGTGTGCCTCTCTTGATCTGTCATGGTTGTCTTGTTGGCAAGTCAATTGAGCTGGTGTTCCTTGCACTTTCTTGTTGTGACAGCAGCTAAATTCCACGACACTTTTATCAGAATTCTTTCATTGTTTCCTTGCATTCATTAACATTCCAAGCATGGCACAGGGAAGAAAAAATCCTGTTTCTTTTCCATCTTTAAAAACTAGGATAAGGTCAGAGAGAATCTTGGAAGGACACAGTACTTACCTTGCTTCTTTTTACCCTTTCCCCCTATCCTTAAAAAAACAATTCTCACCAATTATTTTTCTTCTGTAAAGGCTAGAAACCTTATTAAAGGGGCTCTGACTTAGAGTACTAAGTAAATACATTCCTTCTTCTAGAACAGTATTTCTCAAACTCTGCAACTTTCGGAAGTGTGGACTTCAACTCCACTTTCACCTCTTAAAGTTATTGAAGTTGAGAAAAACTCTTCTAGGATCATGTAGATATTTTCAACTGCCCTTTCAAATTTATTTGAGATGAGCACAATCACTGATCACAGCCATGGGTATGTCCTTGTAGGCAACAGTATAGAAGTGGTTTTTCATTGATTTCTTTGGGGATGTGTTTCTGACTTCTGTTGTCAAGTCTGTAGCTCAGGGAGTTCTTAGTTCTTGGATGAGAGATCTCTTGGCAAAATGGGGGCTGTAGACTAGACAGAATGTCAACACAATCCTCAAGAGAATAAAAATTCACTTCCATATTGATGCCCCCAAAAAACCATGTTTGTGTCTCTTCAGACATCAGGAGTCAAGCATGACATGAAGGCATCTTACCTTTCCTTTTTAAGAGCCCCCTTTGATTATTGGATTTTGAAGAACAAAACCTCTTAACCCAAGTTTCCTGTTACAATTGAATAATGCATTGATTATGTCTTGCAGGTGAAAGAAACAGGGCTAAAATTGTTCACTTCCTGGAAGTTTCCATCATGAATAGCAATTTAACCTGGAGGTCTGTAGATGTTTCCTTCTTAGTAGTAGTAAAGTCACCAGCACTTACTTTATTTTGCAATCATCAAAAATCATCTTGTCCTCCTCCTACGCTGATTATTCCAGACTTAACAGTCCACTTAGTTCTTCATCTCTTAGAAACAAGTATTCCTAAACATCAAGCAACACTTTTCTTTGAAAACCTGTGCTGTCCTAAGGATGTCTCATTTTTCTGCAGATATTCCACTGGCAATGTGACTTTGCATCTGATCCACAAGGTCGAGGTTGCTTTTGCCCAAACCTTTGGCAGAAAGACCAAAAATGGTTTTGATCAGGAGAAGCTGTTCTTGGGACTTACCCCCACCCCTCTTTTAGCATCACTCCAAGCTTCCTGCCCTCTTGCTGGAAAACTGGAGGGCCTCTCCTAGTTCTCAGTGTAAACTGTATTTGTGACTGAGTCTACCTGCCCTTCATTAAACTAAGGTGCTCTCCAGATTCTGGATAAGATGAATGGAAAAATGCTGAGATCATGTACACCTCTTGGACTAATTACTATATATAATATATAGACTAATTACTATATTATAACCTCATCTTCTGATATCACCGCTCCTTCAAAAATAGTAGCCGTTTCTTGTATTCTGTCATAACTCTTACCCAAAATGTACTCTCTTATTTCAGGCCAAAATATGTTTTGCAAATGAGATATTAATGGATATGATAGTGATCCAGACAGTTCTAGCAGCCATAGAAATTTCCACCTTTCTTTTACCATAAAGAGGTAAATACTGGTTATGCATGTATCCAGATGCCAGACACCTCCAGAGAGCATCTATGACTTAGGAGGAATTTTAGTACCGTAGACTAGATCCCACAGTCCTAGAACCTTCTTACTGCATCCAAGTGCAGTTTCTGCCAGACTCTGTCCGATACAACCTGCTTTCTCATCAGTATCCTTCAGCCCATTGTAATTCTGTGTTCCAAAGAAAAATTTTTATTCAGCACATTTTGTAGAATGAGGCATCATAGACTGTTTTCCAGTGATCATGAAACCTGCACTGTGGTTAAAGGCCTGTATATGGATTTTTTCATTAAAAATTCTTTCCTCTTAATTATTGGACTATTTCAAATCGATTTTTTTCCTCAGTTAAGTTTATGGAGCCTCTTGTTCTCTGAGTGTGGCTGGGTTATTTGTCTACCATGTAGTGGAATCAAAAACCCTACTCAGATACCCGTCCTTTGCGTAGTGATCAGTCTCCCTTCTGCTACCAGCTTTCTCCATCCATGAAAATAGGATGTTATAAAAACTATTATAGCTAGATATCAGCTCAGCAGATTTTTAATATATTTTTGCTGGCTGAAGCATCCAGGAAGTAAGCAAACATTCACCAAGCAGCCCCTTTGCTAATATCTGACAGTTTAAAGCAGGATCTACATTTCGGGTTTATTACTTCCAAGATTCTCTGCACATAACTCTGAACTTTCTTCCAAACTCTTAATTGTCTCCTTTCCTGTTTGAAAAAGTGTCCACAGAAATGAACATCCTTTCGTGGCCTTTTATATCTTGCAATCAACATCTGAAGTCAAGAGCAGTGACAACTCAGCTTTTAGAACTAAACAAAAGGAAATCTCTGGTGATCTTGACTTCAGACATTGATTTTGTTACAATGCTTATTTATATAAGTAATCTTCAGTTCTTGGGAACCTGCTGGCCAGATGGCTGCTATCAAGAAATACACTGAGTAGATAAGTGCAGGAGACAATTTTGAGCTGTTCTTCTGGCCCCTTTGGATCAATAAGAATGTTAAAATTTTTCTGAAAACATCTGCAAATTCTGGCTGCTTCTAAGATGAATCATCTTTCCTTTATTTTTTTGCTCAAGGCATTGAAAGAGCTCTTGTGGATCGCCTGGTTTTCATTTGTATGTTTGGTTCCTGAAAAGTTTTTGGCGTCAGTGTTCTTTTTGATATCAGATGATGGATTGATGAGTGTATTTACAAATGCGAATGTATGCAGTGGATATAAGCTTTTCTCATAGGCCTACGAGATGGGGCACTAGAAGTCAGAAACATTTGCTCCTAACCTAATGTAAAATTTTAAGAATGTGGGTTAGGCATTGTAACTGCCAGTTTTTGAGTGCCTAGATTGGACAATAGTTGATGGTCTTGCTTGTGCATTGCATTTAAATTGGCCAATTGTTCAAGCGTCGACTTTTACTTTTGATCAACTGGGATACAGTTCATTAGAAGTTTCATCTACACAATGTTTGCTGAAATGAAATTCCCTATGAACTGCATCCTAATTACCACACTTTCTTTACACAAAGTTGTTCTAAGCTGGCATTATATAACCCCTCTTTGATTATTAACTTTATGCTTTCTTAGCCAGCTTAGACAATTTGATTTCAGTTATACCCATAAAGATGGCTTGTCTTTGACTTGACCAGTGGTGGGTTTTTAGCATTGCATTTGGGGTTTGGGTATTTTTAAATACACATATATATACATCAATCCATGTATGCTTACACAGAGAAGTCAGATGTTTTTAAAGAAAATACAGCACTTTTTTTGAGTTAACCCAGCCCTTTTTAAAACTTTTCTTGTGACCTGTAAATGCTAAATAATGAAAATGTTTGCAAGCACTACAGCAATGAGTTATCATTAGTTGCCAAAATGTGATAACTGGCTTTTGAGCTTGTCCATTTGGCAGCAGACTGTGTTGCTGTTTCTTTTAATAATAGTTAAGCCATATCATCTAAAGTTTTTTGTCTCGTTTTGAAATGTGAATTTGTTTTTCAGATAATATGCATATATAGCGTATGTATAAAGCAAGAATGCCTGTCCTTAACTGATTATTTTTTGTACCATATTGTAAATTATATTATTTATTCTTTATCAATTTTTGGAAAAAGGAAAGGTGTTTGGGTTATTTAATATAAGATACAAAAGTTAACTTCCTCTGTTTTCAATTTCCAATTCAACTTGTAAGGTTGTTTTTATGATTGTCCATAAACACTTACTAATTCTTGGTCTAATTTGTGTGTCTGAGATAGATACTTGACAGTCATTTCTCCCAAAATTCCTACATAGTCAGAGTTCAGAGGCATTAGAGATTGTTGGAATCTCTTTGACAGTGTTCTATTATATTTGGTGAAACTGAGTATATAAATGTCCTGAAACTTTTAACACTTGAGACATTAATATACAATCCTTTTAATTCTATGCTGTGGTACTTCTCATTCATCCAGGAACAAAGACTTTTGGAGGCTTGTAATTCATGGCAACTGGACCTCAATCTTTGATGTTAACAAGAGCTTTTGGTCTTATCACAAGACCTTCATCAGTTGTGGGGAGTCGAGGTGGGTAAAAGTCAATAAGACGTTAAGACTCTTCACCATGGATGAAAGCCTTTGGATTAAGGCTGAATCAAAAAGAAGATTAATTCTAGTTTAATGAGTGCCTGTCTTCCATGGGAATGTGCATAACTTTCATTACCTAAAAAAGTGGTGAGCCAGTTCTGCTGTTGTCCACAGCTAAAATGGACCCCTGTCACTGACTTCTGAATGAAAAACAATACTGTTCAGCTTTGAATGCTGCAGATCATCTTCCCAAATCTGGCTACTCAGTAAATTTGTGGACTTTTAACTCTCAGAATTTCCTGGCCAGTACAGCCATTGCTGAGAATTCTGGAAGTAAATGTTCACACCTCTAAAAAGATTCCGGTTTGCAAAATGGCTGGAGCCTACAGCTGTCCGAGATGTTGCCAAACAAGAACTGCCAAGAAGCAACATAATGCTTTAAATTCTAGATCATCCTCGATGTGAAATAAATTTATTTTTCAATGTGGGAATGATACCCAAACTAAATACAGAAAGGTAAAAGACCAGGGCCAGAAAAGTTAAGATGGTGACAGTGAATGTGTAATTAAAGCTTTTCTCCTTTTTATGTGTTTACATATATGCTGCATGTAAAAAAGAGAAATAACTTCAGTCATGGTTATAGTGTATTGTGATTTTTTTGACACGCATTCCCATCTGACTGAGATAATTATTCCAGGTTACTGTTACAAGTTTAACTGTGGAGAGAGTTGAAGCTGATATTTTGATCTAATGATTTAAAACACTACCCCTTGTGTTCACATAACCACCCAAGATTAAATGAATTATGTCCTACTGAATTAAGCCAAATATGTGGGTTAGTATCAGTACATTGTGATTGCTCATTGGAGGGACAGATATTGAAGCTGAAGCTCAAGTACTTTGGCCACATAATGTGCAGACAGAACTCATTAGAAAAGACTGTGATGCTGGGAAGGATTGAGGGGAAGAGGAGAAGGGGACGGCAGAGGATGAGATGGATAGGTGGTGTAGTCAGTGTGATGGGTGTGGGCTTGGGAAGACTCCGGGAGGCAGTACAAGACAGGAGGCCTGGCGTAATGCAGTCCATGGGGTCGCAAAGAGTCGGACACGACTGCGGGACTGAACAACAACAATCAGTACATTGAAATATAATCACACTAGATGATCACAAAACCATTCACAGTCTGCACTAATTGACCACCCTTCACCAGGACTAATCCTAGCGCAGAACAGGTAAGAATGTGAATTGGTTAAAGATTAGTTAATCTCTGCCAAATATGAACAGTTTTCAAATAATAGTTCAACTGATTGCCCTTTTGGTTGCTCCTTCCCTTTCCAATGTGGCTGTGTTCACAGGACCACTTAAACCGGGTTAAACCCTGATGACCATATTAAGCTCTGTGAAGGTTCACCTCGCTTAGGTTTGGCGCACTTCACCATGTTGTGCAACCTTTTGGTTAGTTTCTATAAAGTGCGGGTCCATTCCTCGTTTAGGAACCTGGTTAAATCGTGTTTTGAAACGCGAGAGAAGGAAAGAAGCCGCGGCCCTTTAAATTAAAAAAAAGCCCTTGTGAGTCATTTCCGCCTCTCTCCCTCTCATCCAATGAGCGCCCGAACATCTTCGGAGCGGGGGCCCCCCCCTTTCGGCTCCGGCCGCCTCAGTCTTTCAAATCCGCGTCCCCGCCTCGCACTCGAGGGGGCGGGGAGGGGGAGGGTTCTTCCCGCCGCGGTTGGGTGGAACGGCGACGCCGTCCGCCAATCGGCTTCGAAGGGCGGGCCGAACGTCCGACCAGAGAGACGCGGGAGAGAGGCGAGTCGAGGCTGGGCAGCGGAGCAGCCTCGGCCGGTCGCGCTCCCGCCACCATGTTCCAAGGGCCCGAACCCGACGCGGCGAGACCCAGTTCCAGGTGAGGCGGTCGTGGGGTTGGGTTTTCCCCTCAGCAGACGTTAGGCCACCCCGGTATGGGGAGGGACTCCAACTTCCAGCCTCCTCAGCCTTGAGGTGTGCCGCCCTTTGCGCCGTGCCCGATGCCTCTGCGGGAGCGCCCAGCCGGGCGTGCGGAGGGACACGTGGACGCCGCCTGAAGAGAGGAGAAACCTCTGCCCTCCAGGGAAACCCTCCGGTCGCATTTACGCGACGCCTGGAACCCAGGCCTGGAGGACCCCCGCCCTCCTTTTCCCGGCAGGCCGCTCACGGACCGGATTCCCCGGGTCGCGTGAAAACCGGGCCCGCAGATCACGTGAGAATACCTAGCTGGGAGTCTGGCACGAGTGCGGCGGCGAATCCCAGTGTTGGGCGTCGCCAGGGGCTGACTCTGGCCGCCGCCCCCGGATGCCCGCAGCGGGGAGGCGACTCGGCTCGCTAGGATCAAACAGCCGGTTGGAGCCCCGAGTAAAGTGCGGGGGGCCGGGTCTGACCCTCCCTGCTGGAGGGAACCAAGGCAGAGGGTCGTCTCTCCTCCAAAGTAACACCCCGCCCGCCATACAACGCGGGGGGCGGCCGGCATGTATCGTGTCTGCCTTGCTCTGCTTTGCAGGGAGAGCCAAAAAGGGCTGGCAGGAAACGTACCGTGAAAACCGTTCCGGCCAGAAGGCACCGGCCCATCTTGAGAGATCGTTATTTATTTATTCATTAGATTTTTACTCTGCCTTTATGACTTTATATGTAACTCAAAGCAGTGGACATACCTAATACTCCTTCCCGTTTCTGTTTAATCCTGTTAGGTGGGTTGGGCTGGGAGAGAGTGACTGGCCACCAGGTGACCTTGAGTTCTTATCCTGCCTCAAGCATGAACGCCAGCTGGGTGACTTTGGGCCAGACCCTCCCATCTCACAGGGTTGTTGTGGGGAAAATAGGTGGAGGAAGAAGTATTAACCCTGTTCAGCACTTTAAGTTACTTACAAAATAATGAAAATGGGTGGGATTGATGGGATTGTAGTTCAGCATGTCTGGAAATACAAAGTCTTTTGTTTTGCAGGTAAAGGTTGCTAATATTCATTACTGGAATTGGATAAATCATGTGGGAATTTTCCAAAATTGACATGCATCAACTTCTACTGAATATGGCTGTGTAGTTAGAACAATACTCTGCATGTGCTAGGAATTTTTTAATCTGCACATGCTGAGCAGCAGCTGCCTTTGCCTTGAGGGTTTATGAAGATGAATTTAAATAGCATTTCAAATTATCAAGATGAATTTGATTATTGTTCTTTTGAACCCTCCGTCTGATTACTAATCACAATACTCCAGTATAAACTTTTGCTGCCAAAGGGAATCAGGTGCTGCCTATTAAAGGGCACCCAGCCATGCTGTCTGATGTGAATTTCCACGAAGGCTCAACTGTGTTTGCTTGCTTTCTTACAAAGTGGGTATGGGTTGTGGAAGACAAGATCTTGCTGTAGTTGTGCACCTCTGCAGTTTCATGTCTTGCCTGAGGCATAAAATCTTCTCTCTAAAATTGCCAAGGAATTGTTCTTTCAGGCCATGTGCAATGGGCTTTTTTAAAATGAAGCAGTAACTCAGGATAAAAGTTGGAATTCAGTCTTTTCTTTCTATGCCTCTTATAACTTACACCAGTATACATGTTATATATTCAGTCTTTCCTCTTTTTAGACTAGCTCCAAACAATTGGTGGTGATTTGCAACAAATAAAGGACATAAAAGCAATCATAAGCCCCACAGCATAACCCTTCCCTAGGTCAGAGCATTATGTCAACTTTGGTATCAAGATCCTTTAAATAGTTCCATATGAACTGCCTTCCAGAATATAAGAATGGACCATTTGGATCTCTGGAGAAATAGTGTGCCATAACAGGGGGGAAACAACATGAAAGCAGTGCACCCTAGCTTCCTTTCTTCTGATTTCATGCCAGGATTGAGAGGACCTCAACACAGAGACACCCTCTGGGCTGGCCACTCTGGTGGTCCTGCAGATACTTTAGGACCAAGTCATACAGGGCTGTATGAATTAAAAATAAGATATGGAACTGTATTCAGAAGCCTTTGGCTGTCAGCAGCATTGTTGTTACATGAAATTAACAATTCTCACTCATCAGTTAATAGGCCACTGCATTCTGTACTGTTCCTGGAATACCATACCAGCAAACCTAGACAGAAGCCCCTTTAGCTGCAGTCTCCATCTGCCTATCTAGCTATTACCTTAAGACTAGAGGACCCCAAATTGTGAAATCCCTCCTACAAGGCAAATGCTATTCACATTTGACACTGGACCAAGCAGAGTGCACAGTGGTCACTGGATAAATAGCACTCCATCTTGCAAGGATTCTGTCCCATTTTGTTTTTTCCCAAGCCCTAGAATAATATTCCCCTCCTGGTTCACATGGGCCTGGTCTTGCTGGTCTTGCTGGTCTTCCACAAGTTCCTGAAACTCTGATTCTTCCCCCAGGCATTGGGGTAGAGCCTGGGATGAGCTCTGGAAATACCAGTTACATAAAATGCATTTCTGGAGTTAAATTCAAGATGCATTCCCTGCCTGAAGAAAATGGTTTGCATGTAAATTTTGTAAAGTAATGCCAAACCATGTCTGAGTTACTGGACCACTTCTGTAATTTCCTTTTGATGAAGATACAACCCTATAGGCTCTTTTCCACTATAGCATATTGAAAGAAAATAACATTAATTCAATTCAATAGTGGAGTAGATTCATTATTTTTCTTAGCCAAGCAGTTTGATTGTACAGGAAATTTGGTTTTGAAATAAGCATGCAAAACATCTGGCATGGATTATAATAGTACCTACAGCAGATTATAATAATACATTTTTGCCATCCCCTTAGCCAATGGCATTTCAGTAAAACATCTATCTTCCTTTTTAGATCATAATTTCTCAACTGATTATCACTGAGATTTCCAGTACATATTCTTGAATTGCATATTTTAAGAGGCATTAGTCAGTCCTACGTCCTCCTTGTTCCTTACACTATATAGTGTAAGAACTGTAATCCTTTGGAGTGTATATTGTACAGTTGTCTGTACAAGAGCTACATTAAAGAAGTGTTCTTTAATGATGCAGCCTGTAGTTTTGCATCATTGATCACTGACCTCCCATGGACTGCAACAGTCTAACAATGTATGCTAATGTGCCCCAAATAAAGAATATAGGTTTGTTAAACTTCTGTAATATACTCCTTCATGTGCCGTTTGCATCTGTTGTTGATGATGAGCCCCATCTCTTTGTAACTGCCAACTCCAAAGTTGCCTTTTCTAAAAATATCGCTGGGCCAGTCTTAGTAGTCTCAGTGGGTTCACAAACCAGAAACCTCCAAACATACTAAATGATGATCTCTGTGGACAGATGTCTATATATATTCTCATTAATCCAGGTCATGTCTTGCAGAAAAATTGTAACTAGATGGCTTTAATTGTACCATCTAATTGTAATTAGATTATGTCTTTTGTCATTTCCCTGTATTTATTTCCCTGTAACATCTAATAATAATAGTCCAGTTGCCTTTTTAAGAAAGTTTGCAAATAAATTTTTTGCAATTTTGCTTCAATTCTGTGGACAAAATTTCCAGCACATCTGGGGCCTGTCAGTTTGGGGAGAGCTGATTAGACTACCAGCCTTTAACAGATCAATATACAAAGTGGAGTACTAAAATTGTTCAATTCTTGGGAGAATAATAAAGAGCAATATCGTAGTAGGCAATTATGAATTATTTGCAAATGCAAAAAGTGATTTCATGTGCATCTCTGAATCAGTATTCAAATACTGTAGTTTTCACACATTCATCAAAGGGTGTGAACAGGTTCCCAAGGGGTAAATTGAGCTCAGCATTCAGCTTTATTCAGTTTGGGATCTGGTGTGTTTATGGCCTCACCCAGAAACTGAAAGGAGAGGAAGATTGCCAGCAAGAAGAATTAAGCCAACTGTTGATTCAACTTTGCAACAATCCCTTTTGTGGGGAGAGGGGGATGGAAGTATACATACAGATCTAATTGGAAAGATGTGTATTAGGAACATTCTTTGTCAATACTGTACAGACTGATACTTTATTCAGAGTTCTTCACATGGATTTAAATAAATGTTAATTTTGAAGATAGTTATGCATTATAGGCTCCTGAGAAACTCTTGTTGCTGCCCCCCAAAAAATTATTTTAGATAAATAACCCTCAAAGGCTGCCAGACAAATGGAAGGACACTGATTGGTCAGATGTTGATCAGGAGTTGCACATCTTTCTGTGCCAAAAAAACATGGTTTTCAAATTAAACGATCACACAGTTCAGAATTATGCTAAACCAAAGCCAAATATCTTACCCCTACTGTCTGTTTGTATGTATTGACATATTCTATCATCATGACTGTGGTCTACATTCTGCAAAGCAGGGTGCTGCAGCCACCAGGTGGAACATCCAGCAATCTGTTTGGAAGCCCAGAAGTGTCCACTTCTTCCAGGTCACAGAGAATGGCCTCTAACATATTTGGAGCAGCTGAAGAACCTCTAAATTTTCCAAAGAGAACCAATCCCCCAGGTGAGAGCCATATTCTTCTTTAAAATACTGTGGATAGGTGTGATAGGTTTAGTAGTTTCATCTGGGAAACAAGATAACTATCATTTCTCATGGTCACTGTTCTTGGTTTTCTTTGATTAAATAATATGCCTCTATTCAAACTTATTTTATACAAATCACTTTGTACTAATCAATGAGATTTCATTTGAGTGAATGGATTACATAGTCCCAGCCATCATCCTGCTTTTAACAGAAGGACACCGTTGTTCAATAGCTGACATAATTTAGGTTTCTGATGATTTCAGGGCTGAATACTCAATTAAAAATAACAGTTTTATTAGTAGTATGCATAAGTGAAGTGTTTTGAAACATGACCTGTGAATGTAATTTTGAAACAAACTTGCTTTGTAATAACTTGTTTTGTAACAATATTCAAAATTATTGTAATCTTATATTACAAAGACTGTAACAAAGGAATATTAAGAAGTAGAAAGGAAAATCAACAGGGTTTTAAAAAGCAAACCCTTATCCAATCTCTGCTAGCTTGTCTAGACCCCAAAGTGGCCTCAGCATCCTAGCTAGAGAATTCATAGCTCATTTCTTCCTCCCCTGGGGAATCTGAGAGGAAGAGCAATTCCTGTAAACTTCCTCAGTTATTGTTGTCTTGCAGGTGGAAAGGACAGTGGCATTTTTGAGGATCATAAACCCAGTCCTTCTCGGCAGCTTACAAATCCACCTGGAGGAAAATCAAGCAATATCTTTGGGTCTCCATCACCTGTGAGCACAGTCAAAGCACATCCAAATAAGCCCAAGGTAACTCTTTTACAGCTTCCATTCAATTTCTTTAATTAAAAAAAGGCCACTGAAAGGGAAGCCCAAATTACCTAATCTGTATCGGCAGAGCAGTTGTGTTTGTATAAAGAAAGGTGTTGAATATGCACCTCTTGAGTGATAGAAACTGGGAGTCCTTAACTTATGACCAGAATTTTTACTTGATAAGCAAGGTGATTATTGAGTCATGTCCAATTTTATAACCTTTTTTGCCATGGTCATTAAATGAATCACTGCAGTTATTAAGTAAGTCACGTGATCCTTAAGCAAATCAAGCTTCCCCCATTGACTTTTCTTGTCAGAAGCTGGCTGGGAAATGGTGATCACATGACTCCAGGATGCTGCAACCTTGTAAATACATGCTTTTTGCCAAGCATCTGAATTCTGATCATATGCCTGGGGGATGCTCTGGTGCTTGTAAGTGCAAAGACCAGTTGTAAATTCCTTTTTTCAGTGTAACTTTGAATGGTCACTAAATGAATGGTTGAAAATAATGTAGCACTAAAGTTGAACTGTCTGTAAGGGAAATGTTGTTGCTAATACAAAACAAAATCTCTGAAGATTTTTCTGTCTGATCCAGGAAATAGACTTTGCGTGTCCTAGAAACATTGCCTTGTAAAGCTGGATTGCCAGACTTGTTTCTTTTCAACCTTGAAAGAAATCTCAGTAAATAAAAATGGCCTTTTCAAAGCATTGGTTAATATCTTTTCAAATACTTTTCAAAGTATTGGTTAATAGACCCCTTTTCCCCCTCTCATCCAGGATCACAGCTTTATCTTGAATGATACAAGAGATTCATCACAGGAAATAAAAGGTAATTGGAGCAAAACTTTTGAGTTTAATCAGAGATGTTATTTTGTCTTTTATATTGTATCAACTTTGGAAAACTACATAATAGCTTTAATACTATATACCTATAATTTGCTTAAAATATTCTTTAAAATATTTTAGTATTTTATTTCTATACATTATCCACTGAAACCTCCATTGTCCCTCTGATAGATTTTCCCTTATGATCCTAACAATGCACCATGTTTGATATGCTATGCTATAAATGCTAGAGTTTAAGACAGTCTCCTGTGTGTTCCCCTCCCAACCATCCTTCCAGGAGATTTTGTGGGGGATGCATTGCATAAAGGGCTAGCTAAAGTCTGGTTTGGATGGCAGTAGTGGAAGACTAACTGGGAGTAGAGGCTGAATCAAATACCACACCAAGCTTGGAAACCTTTCATGTAATATCCACACATTGCCAGCATAGTTGTAATACAACCAAACAAATGACAATATTCTAACCCATAACTTTTAATTTGCACAGTTCCAGAAGACCAAAGATCACAGGGAGAAGATCTGAGCAAAAAAAAGGACCTGCCAAAGGAGAGCACCAAAGAACCTGGCCCCAAGATAGATGATCATGAGCCCAGGCTAGGACCACGGCCACGTTCCCACAACAAAGTCCTCAACCCCCCAGGAGGCAAATCCAGCATTGCATTCTATTAGGGAAGGCCGCTCTCTCATCCTTACCCCATCCCCAATGTCTTAAGCTTTCATTATCAGAACCAAAAGGCTAATTTTCTGGTGCTTGAAGGAAGGAGGTGCTTATTTGGCTTATTCAGTCCATGGCAACAATCAGCACAAGCCTTTTGGCTGTTTATTATAAGTGATGAGTCCAGAATTCCTGCATTTCCTCTGCATTCTGAAGATGGTTAAGGAAGACTTCCTGGGATGGAATTCAGAACACATTCCAGTTAAGGTGTGATACTAATTCTTGATCTGCTGGTTAAGTAATACAGCCTCAAATGGATTTTCTCTCTGTCTGAAAGGAAGGGAAGCTGCTCCAGTCTGCCCTGGAAATGAGAATTGTCCCTTAATTGTCATCTTGCAGAAAGTGAACCTTACTGAGAAAATCAGTTTTGAGATAAATTGTAGTTGAATCATACACAAATTCCCTTTCTGAAAGAATTTTAGAAGTTTTGATTTTGTGGCACTCCTCTTTTGACTTGTCGGGTATAACTTTTGTGAGTAGCACAAAATAAAAACAGTCTGTTGAGAGAGCTAAGCCAAACCACTTAAGTTTAAAATTAGTTCCTGAATCCTCTCCAAGGAGACAGCTCAAGCTAGTGACTAACTTTGTGCTTCATCACTTATCTCCACGCACAAGCTATTACGCCTGAAGATTTTAACTTCCCTTAGGCTGTGAACTGCTTCTGCAGCAGAAAAGGTTCTCATCTAATTTTCTGCTGATTCTTCGTCTGTTCCCCATTTCGCTCTTTGGTTGCCTTTGTTTCCCCTTTGGAAACATTGCTCGGTCCTTCCATGCAGAGACAGCACTGTTGCCTTTAACTACTTGAGGTGGAGCTTTGTTGCCTATTTTGTTTTTCAAGTTCTTTGGCTTACCTCCTCCACTCCCTCTGCCAACAGGAAAAAAAAATCAGGTGGTGGGGCCCACCAATAATATAAGAGGTAGGGCCAGAGTAACAAAACAGTTACTGAATCATGTAATCTCATAACTGACATAGTCACCCTCTTGGGCTTTCCAGGAACCATTCTTCATCTCATTATATGTTCACCTATTTTATTTTCTGTTTAGTACCTGCTTCCCACATATACCTGCTTCAAACATTGCCAATGTTTGAAATAGTGCCAGTTCATGTGGCATCACAGATGCTGAACACCATTCCCCCAAATGGCCAGGGCATTTCTCTAACAGTAGGAAGCTGGCAAACCAAGATATTGAAAGTGCTTCCTTGGAAAGTTACACATGTAAAAGCTTTCTTTAAAAAAAAAGTTTATTCAAGAGGTTGCTTATTCTGTAGTTATGGAAACCAGAGAGGACTTCGGCTGAACATTAACATCTCTGTGCCTTTCAACTTGCAAGAGAGTATTTAAATGCCCTTATATTGTTATAAATGAGGTGCAGGGTACGAGGGGTCGAGATAGCTTGACAGCTGGAAGGTTGGTCACCCAAGTTTGAGACCCAGCGCTGCCGTGCAACAGAGTGAGCTCCTGTTGTCCGCCTCAGTTCCTGCCACCCTAGCAGTTTGAAAGTATGCAAAAACATTGTTATAACCCTTAAACTGAATATTACTTCCCTGTGAATTTTTAACCAAATTCTTGGATGACCTAGTCATCTTGAGACAGCTTAGTGCTATTGAGAAAGGGTCAATCCTCATTCTCACAACAGAAACCTCAACAGAAAGCAACCCCAAGAAGAACTTTTGAGTATGATGTTTCAAAATACAATGTCTGGAGAACTGAAATATCATTTGTTTACTTTGATCTTAGAAGTAATGATCTTACATCCCCAGTCTGCCCTAACATTTCCTACAATCATGTGGTTCAGAGTAACAAATCCCAAGGAACATGGGCAAAATGAAGCCAGTGCTTTATCTTGGAAGTTTTCCCAAGGTGTGTATTATATGTAGTCTTTTACTGAAGAGGACAGAAGCAAAAGGATGCAAATTTGGGAGATGACTGTCAAGGAAGAGAGGACTAAAGGAGCAGGATGGTTGCTTCTGTGTTGGCTTCTATTGAGAAATTGTATAGAATCAAGGGAAAATATAGTGGTGTAGTCTTCCTATATATTTAAAGATTAGCTAACATCTCCAGGCACAAGCTGGAGGTATAAGCTAGCTTATCTGACCGTATTGGAACTGACTCAAGAGCTTTTCTCCTTGTCAAAAGTTGCTTCCAGGATGTTTGTGATATACTCCGTAGTTGGTACCTTGCACTGTTTCCCATGATCACAAGTTTGAGTTTGGGAAGAGACAAAAGGGAAAAGTAATGTTCTTATGAATTCTTTCTAGACTATGTGGTAACATTCCAAATTTCTCCACGTCAAAATGGTCAGACCATAGCGGCTTGCCTTTTTAACTCCTATCTTTTGGAATTCAAGCACATCAGAGAAGTAGTGGGCTTGGTAGAATAGCTTGATCCATCAGCAATAACAAGTTGGTTGCAAAGTATTTCTGAGGAACTCGACACCAGAAGCTGAAGTCAACCCATGCTTAAAATTCAGCTTCAGCTAATATTTATTGCCAAGTTCTTCTTTCATAGTTTATATAGTAAATGTTTCTTCAATACTAGGGGATGAAAAAAGTGGAATGCAGACACTGTTTAGTTTTGTAATGGTGGTGCTGAAAGGAGTGATATTGGGAACTGGCCAACACCAGCTTTGGATGCCATTTGCATAGGTCATTGCTACATGTGGATTACTTGGGATTGGAAAATTTCGAAGGAGTGTTTTCACCAGTGCCTCTCTTTTAGGAAGCCGTTTTTTCCAGATAAGCCTTAAGTTATTGATTTAACTTTGTGCCTACCATTTTTTTCAAGGGGTGGCTGAGGATTACACTGTGTAACTAAAAAGGGTGTTTTTCCTTTTTTAAAGAAAAAAACCGTATCAGGAGTTAATGATGACTTAAATGTGTTGAATCATGTGCTGCTTAATAAACAGGTGTATTTTGTTAAGTCTATTAGAGTAGAACTGATGGATTCTTCCAAATTCTGACTTTTATCCCCTTCTAGCCTGAATTTTACATGTAGAAACTAGTCCGCACTCAAGGTGCCCATCATAAAAAAGTCATTTCTTGTGAAGTTGCTGGTTACTTTAACCAAACTAACAGTGTATTACATGAATTCTGAGTCACCAAAGCTATTGAGGCAAAAAAGCAGCAAGGTTTGTAAAATTCCTTTTATTTGTGTGCTAATAGGCATGAGGTGCTGCAATTTTTAGCTGTACAACCTTGATGTTCAGCAATTGAACCGACTGCTCAAGTTTCCAGAGGTAATCCATTCATTCCAAAAACTTTGTGAACAGGTTAAGATGCAAACAGTTCCTTTTGTGAAGTTGACAATCTATAAAGAGGAATGAGAAGAATTTCCCCAGTTCTTCCTATCATACAGAATGTTTGTGTTCTACTGAAATGCCTTTAAGACTTTTGTTGTAGCAATGATCAGGGAAATAGTATTAACTTGAATGAATCCACTGCTGTGCCATTGGTTCTCACATTAGTTGAGATGACTGTCTGGTATATCCACATTTTTTTAAAATTTGATCCCTTTGTAACATTACCATTTCCTTTTTTTCCAGTCAAGTGTCTAAATGTGAACAGTATTGCCATTAGACAAATCAACATATGTCCATTATTCTTTATATCATTTGACAATTATTTCAATAAAAAAAGTAAGCTGGAAGTCTTATTTTCATGCAGGCTGAAGAATACACTGGTATTCTAAGAAATGTTAGATAGCTGAAACCCAATGCTTTGTTTAGAAGTAATGGAAAAAAATAATCTTGGAGTATTGAGATCATCTTGGAGGGGATGCTTGGAATGGCTATGATTCTAATCATGGCTATGATTCTAAGGCTCACTTTGGCCCCTTCACAAGTATATGCCTATCATCCATCTCATTCTAAATCTTAGGTTAAAGTGGCCTGCCCCTAGAAGAGTTG
>JANHZU010004167.1:23417-33835 GCA_032468055.1 Acrochordus granulatus | reverse complement strand
CTTGTCCCGATTTTTAAGAACAAGGGGGATGCACAGAGCTGCAGCAGCTATCGAGGCATAAAGCTGATGAGCCACACTGTGAAGCTGTGGGAAAGAGTAGTAGAAGCTAGGCTAAGAGGAGAGGTGATGATCAATGAACAGCAATATAGTTTTATGCCAAGAAAGAGTACCACCGATGCAATATTTGCGCTAAGAGTGCTGCAGGAGAAGCACAGGGAAGGCCAGAAGGAACTGCGCTGTGTGTGTGTGGATTTGGAGAAAGCGTATGATAGAGTGCCGAGAGAGGAGCTGTGGTACTGTATGAGGAAGTCTGGAGTAGCAGAAAAGTATGTGAAGTTGTTACCAGATATGTATGAAGACAGTGTGGCAGCAGTGAGGTGTGTGGTAGGCATGACAGACTGGTTCAAAGTTAAGGTGGGTTTGCACCAAGGACCGGCCCTCAGCCCCTTCCTGTTTGCAGTGGTGATGGACTGGTTGACGGATGAGGTCAGACAGGAGTCTCCATGGAGCATGATGTTTGCAGATGACATTGTGATCTGCAGTGAGAGTAAGGAGTACATTGAGATGAACGTGGAGAAATGGAGGCACGCACTGGAGAGAAGGGGAGTGAAAGTCAGTAGGAGCAAGACAGCACATGTGCATACACGAGAGAGAGGATGGTGGAAGATGCAGTTGCAAGGGGCAGAGGTGGTAAAGGCGGAGGACTTCAGATGCCTAAGGTTGGCCTGGAGATGGTGGGCCTGACCAAAAGACCAGAGGTGGAGCTGGAGATGGCCGAGCTGAAGATGCTGCGATTCTTATTGGATGTGTCAAAGTTGGACAAACTCAGAAATGAGCATATTAGAGGGACAGCACAGGTGGGAAGGTTTGGCGGTAAAACAAGAGAAGCGAGACTCAGATGGTTTGAGCATGTGTTGTGCAAGGATGAAGAGTGTGTTGGGAAGAGGTTGTTGAGGATGGAGCTACCTAGGAGGAGGTACATGGATGCTGTGAGAGAGGACATGCAAGAGGTTGGTGTGACTGAGGATGCTGTAAACTGAGGAAGATGGGAACAGAAAATTCGCTGTGGCGACCCCTGACGGGAGCAGCCGAAAGAAGAAGACTATGGGGTAGCATTGTGTGAACCTGACTATTCATGGCAAAAAGTTAGATTCTAGCCAAAAGACTTTGCCACTGCATATGCACTCCCTCTTCACGCACATTAAGAAGCAGCTATATTTTTAGTATGTTTTCTCATAACTTTTCTATTTTACTGGTTGTTATCGCATGAGCATGAAAGCTCACCACATTATGATGCAATTTAATACATTTTTTGGATCAATAAATGCAACCAGAATCTGTAGCTTTAGCCAGGCATCAGCCCATTGACTGAAAGACTTTGATCAAGACAGGTGAACAGTATTAGGAGAAATATGAATTTTATGGCAGCATTTTTGCTTTGCAGTAGTCCTTGACTTACAGTCACAATTGGGACCAGCATTTCCATTGCTAAGCAAGTTGCACCTGATTTTATGACCTTTTTTGCCAATTTTCTTCAGCAAATGGTTGCAGTTCTTTAGTGAATCATGTGATCACAAAGCGAATCTGGCTTCCTCCACTGACTTTGCTTGTCATAAACTTCCTGGGAAGGTTGCAAATGTTTAAGGCATTAGACCCTAGAATGCTGCAACCATTTTAAATACATCCCAGTTACAAGTGCCCAAATGACTATGAAGATGCTGCAACAGTCCTAAGTGTGACAACTGATCATACGTCATTTTTTTCAGTGCCATTGTAACTTCAAATAGTCACTAAATGAATACTACCTGTATCCTATTTAAATCCTTAGGAATGCTAGATGAAGGGGATTAGGGGGCAAGTTGTACAAGGATGTTTTACTTGAGATCTGGAGAACAGCAGCTGTCAATCAGGAGGAGAGTAAAAGAAATAATGCAACTTGGCCTAAGGCAGTTTCCTGGGATCCCTACAGCCTTGGGGTGGAACCTGAAACAAGTTTACCTGGAAATATGTGAACGGATCAAGAGTCAGCTTGGCCAGAACAAGGGAGATGGCCTGGTTCCAGAAAATCACATCCTTTTCGGGAGGCGAGCTGGGAAGGAATGTTCCCGATTCCCCAGTTGAATTGGGGCTGGATTTTTACTATCTTGGAAATGGGTTTGTCTGACCCCATAGAGCAGATTCAAAAGCTTTGCAGCACATTTGTTTTAAAGTAGCTCCTGTAACATTCAATCCCTGCAACATAAATAACACTTGTGCTTTGGAAATCTTGTTCCTTCTAAGTTAGAACCCAGTGTTTCTCAATAAGATGTGTGGACTTCAGCTCCCAGAATTCCCCAGCCAGAATTCCGGGAGTTGAAGTCCACACATCTTAAAGCTGCCAAGGTTGAGAAACTGAGTTAGAGGGATGTTGTCCTCTCACCCACCGGGAATGCACCTTTAGACTGGAAAGTGAAATGAATCTCACTACTTCTGCGGGAGCTCCTTTAGGAGAAATCCTATTTTTGTTTGGACCCTGACCTCCCTCTGTGTCCCAAGCAGCTTCGCAAGCCGCTCAGAAGAGCCAGAGCTGTCATTCCCCTTTGCCCCTCCCCTCCCCAAATTGCACCTTAGGCAGCACCCCTCAGGTGCTGACCTATCACAATGGGCATCCTCCCTACCTGGACCGCTCCTGGCAGAGATCCCAGCTGCGCACATCTGGAGGGAAGCAAATCCCTTGCAGGCGGGATGATGGCTTACCCTTTTCGGGAGGGAGGGAGGGAGGCTGTGTGTGTGGGGGGGAGAGGGGGACGGACCTCGGTTCAGCCAGGCGCCGGGCGGGGGCAGCAGCGGGAAGCGAAAGGACTCGCCGTCCCACCCAGCGGCTGCGGGCGGGGCCAGGCCCGTGACGTCACCGAGCACCGGCCGGTTTATAGAGGCAGCTGCGCAGGGTGGCCGTGGTTCATTCCTGGAGCCACGGCGGCCCGGTTCAGGTGCGAGGCCAGTCGTAGCCCGGGACAGCTGAGGACCAGCGCGCTCTTCCCCTTGGATAAGGATTTTCTCCAGCCAAGCGTTGGGACTGGAGCCCTTTCGGGTCTTCGGCGCCCGAGAAATAATTTCAGAACCCCAATTCAGGCTCGCTTTGGGGGTGCGCCTTCGCCTGGCTCCTTCCGCTCGCCCAGCCCCGCTGAGAGCTGCCCGACGTTCCTAAGTTCTTCGAAAGGAAAGCGAACCGCAGGACCCCCCCGAAAAAGCGCCCCTTTTGTGTGCCGCTCTCTCCATCCGTCCGTCCATCCTCGTCCCGCCAGGCGGCCGCGCATCCGCGACGAAGGTGGAGTCTGAGCGCGGCGGCACCTTGCTCGCAAAGATGCCCATGGAGCTGACGCAGAGCCGGATCCAGAAAATTTGGCTGCCGCCGGACAATCACCCGACGCTGCCGCGCAGATGTGAGTAGGGCGCTGCGAGGGAGGGAAGGCCGGGCCGGGCCCGCTCTGGCGGCAGCGATGACGCCGATGGTCTCGCCGGGGAAGATGCCCGGCTTGTGGCAAGGCAAAGCCGGCAGTTCTACTCCAGCAGGGAAGAAAAAAGTCGGGGGCGGCGTTGCCGCGAGCAGACGTCGTTTCGCGGAAAGGGGAGCGCGCGTGGCAGATGGCCCTCGGCGGGGTTTTTCCGTGGGGGAGCCGATCTCGGGCTTGGCCGGCGGGGAGCCGGGCGCGGCGGGGCCGCTCGGGCGCCGCTGCGGCATCTCCAGCGGCCGTTTCCCTTTCCTTCCCATCGCCGCGGCAGCGCGGGCGGGCGAGAGGCTGCAGCAGCCCCGGTGCGCGCTTCGCTTCCCAGCTGCAGAGCCCCAAAGCCGCCGCCGCCGCCGCTTCCTCGGTCGGCGGTTGACCCGCGAGCCCAGCAGCGCTCCAAGAGCCGGGCGGATCCTCCTGCGGAGCGCGCTCTCCACGCCGGCGGCCGAGCGCTGGGTGCGGAGGGGCGGCGGCGGCGATGCTGGGCATGGCACGCACCGCATGGCGGAGGGGCGGGCCGCTGCTGCACGCGGGAGGCGGTGCAGGGGGCTGCCCCGGGGTTCCCCAACCGGCGCCCTCCCAGTTGCTGGAGTTGAAGCATTTCTGAGTCCCCGGCAGGAGACGCGAGTGCGGGCGATCGCCTCTTCAGGCTGCCTCTGTCGGAGTCTGCGGACCTCCGTCCCGTCTGGCTGTTTCTCTGCCTTCTGCGGCTGGGAAGCGGCCGGGGGAAGCGGGGCGACCCCGCTGGGAAGATGCCCTGAAGCCCGCAGCAGCGAGGTTCTCCCGCGGGCTAAGGAGAAGCGCGCTCCGGTCTCTTGACTCGAGGGGAAGACGCCTTTGCAACCTGCGGGAGTGGGGCTCCTCCGCGGGAGCAGGGTGCCTTGCCTTGCCTCCCAGTTTCTGCTCCCCGTCTTTAGGTGCTGGTTCTGCGGCCCCTCAATTCTCGGGGCGAAAAGGCGCAGCTTAGATTCGCCCCGAGTGCCGCCCCCGCGACGGCTTGGTGATTCCGGAGGCCGGATTTTCGGCAATCTGGCCGGCCCCTGCGCCTTTAAGGACCTCTTGACTGCGGGGAGGGTGGACCGGGTGGAACCTTTGCTAAGGCCGCCTGTCCTCTTCTTGGATCCGGCTGCTGCGAAAGGCAGGGCAGGGTTAGATAGCCCACTCAGCTGGCTACACTTCGCACTCCGTAGCACCCATTAAAGGGCACTGATGCCCACTCGGCTTAATTTATCCTGTCTTTGCCCAGAACTTGATCAAAAGAGAAGCCGCTTTGACTAACACTAAAATAATACATATCGCAGCACATGCTGAGTCTGCTTGGGCCAAAAGTTACGGTTGACAGTAATAAAGTCTGAGTCATAAGTGGGTCCGAGGAAGAACAGATTCACTGTCAAAAGGTGTTGCTTCTTGTCTTCTTGATATCTCTCAGGCTGGACGATTGAAGCCATCACTTTCCTGGCTAGGTTACCATGTGGAGAAATAAAAATAGTTTTGCAATGCTTCATATTCTGGAAAATTCCTGTATTACCTAATCTTATGCAGAAACAAATGTGTTCATTTCTTGGATTTCCCTGTCCAAGTCAATTAATTATAGCTATTAATTTCCTTCCTTTTCCTATGTATGGGTTATTAACTAATTGTGTAAGTGCCTTTTTTGGAAGGACCACGAAGCTGTGTAAATGTGAATTAATGCTGATGGTTGCAGCTGAAGTCCTTGAAGGTGCCTGCTAAAGCAGGAGCAGGTCTTGCCAGATGATTCAGAAAGGAGAGTGAAGCTAGGGAGATGGAGGCACCTCCCAGAAGCTCTTGGTTCAGCCACCGTGAATGTCATACTCATCTAGAACCAAGCAGCCAAACCTTTTTCATTATTTATCCAAACAATTGTAAACTTGGCTCTTTTTTTCACACAATACCTTGAATCATAACCAGACTAAGTGGGCTGGGTTGGCCCAAACCTGATGTCAACCCAAAAAGTTTTGCCAAGTTTAGTCTGGCCCTATCCTTGAAAGACCAGGTTAGGGACAGAGTCATGGGAAAAAAATCTATGTGGTTGCTACGAATTGATACCCAACTTGATGGCATATAATCAGTTAGTCTCGCCCTAAGTTCAGTAACTGTCCCATAAACATAACAGATATAGATACTTTATTGGCCAAACATGGTTATACCAGCTCTTCGTATACTTGCAAGACAACAATATAAAACAGTAACATAAATAAATAACTAAGTTAAGTATGTAGCCAGTAAAAAGGAATATTATATGTATAGATTTAAAATAAGAATGTATACATATTAGACAGAATTTCTGGATTCATTTGGAATTCTTTGCCCTTGTGATCTATCATGTAGCATATAGCATGAATCAAACAACATGTAAACACTTCCAACTTTTTAAAAAAAGGAACCAAGTGTGAGATGCAACATAGAACAGGCTCTCATATGAAGTTATTTTAATGCTGCCTTAATTGCATCAAATGAGTTTCCAGGTTTTCCCTTTTGGTGTCCTAATATCTTTCTGGGTGGGATGGTACTTAACACTGTGTTAATCCTTTTATTTTCTCAATCCACTCCTTCCCTTTATTGTCCTTAAAAACCACCAAGGGAGAGGCAGATGTCACCAACAGTTCTGTCCAGTGGCTTGTCTTCGAAGCGCTCACATGTGGGGTGGGGGAGAGAATCACTTGCTGGAATGCTGCAGTCCCTTGATAAAAGCAACTGCTGGGTAGACTCTGATTTAACTTAGGGTTAGCCTTAAATGGAGCATTTTTTCAAATCCTTCCCAAGCACCTCTGTCTCTTGAAAATATTTCTGTACTGGCTCAGGCAGGAAGGAGAAACGATCGGTTGTGAATTCTCCTTTGTTCTCCTCTTCCTCCTCTTCTCTGAATAATTTGTAAAAAGATGAACTAAATGAAATTGCCAGTGGAATCCCAGGGGACTTTGCTCCTATTAAGGTTGGAAAAATCTGAGTTTCACAGCCTTTTGTCATTCATAAAAAACTTTAATTTTTTTTTAAAAAAAAGATGAAGAAATTTTTAAAAAAGATGAATAAATTCCAGAAGTCAGGGCATTTCTAGCTATGATGGGTTAGATCTGTAGATTGCTCTTTTGTAAATCAATGCTATAGTTGTATTCATTAAGCACACAACGCTTTACTGACCGAACCACAGGTTACTGGGTTCAGAAGCATGCCTAACCATGCTTTAAAAGTTTGTGGATTTATTTTACCACTCTTCAGTGTTGTACTGCAAATCTTGATTTCTTCTTCCTGAGAAAGTGCACCAGGTATCCCTTGGTATTTTGAGATCTGTGTAACCCTCATAAGCCTGTCTACCATCTTCCATAAGAAAACCCTTCTTTTTGATAGATGCAGCATACCTTTTCATGCCTATCTTCTGTAGAGGCAGTAAGATTAAGACGTTGCAATTGGCAGCCAAGGAGTTTCTTAGCTGTATCTTCTAGAGTATTGGAATTCTTTTGTGGCTCTAGTCTTTTTTTCCTTTACAGGAAAGCCACTGACAAGAGTGGCCAAAACATAGAACTATGGAGTTGGATGAGACCACAAAGGTCCTCTAATCCAGCCTTCTGCAATGGGCAGAAAAACCAATTAAACCATCACCGAGAGGTCTAGCTTTTTCTTAAAATCCTCTGAAGTTTAATGTGTAGCTTTATAAAAAATGGCTTGATATATTTTGATCATTTGTTTCACAGGTCAGGTCACTCTGATACAATAAATGTATTTGTCTGATATTGGCTTTAGGTATTGTATGAACACAGCCTAAACCATGCCTTTGCAAAGCACTAAAGTGAACCTCAACTGGTTGTATTAATCTCAACATAGATGTGCTCCCTCCAAGTAAATATTGCTTCTTTCAGTAAGCTAGTTTGTTGTTATCCTTTTCATCTGCTCATCTGTTTACTCAGAAGAAAGTCCCATTAATTAATTGCCTTTGGGTTGGGGTTTTCTGTGAAAATTGCCTTGAGCTATTCAGACTTTCTGTTGAAGACACTGAAGTGTGTTATGGGTACAAAGAAAAAAAATCTGAGGACAGAAGCAAAAGTGGAAAAGATGAAGAATGAGTGCATTCTAACTAAAGAGTCTTTAATCAGTATTCAAAACCACTACGAGAGCAAGTTTTAAACATTCTGATCTTATGTAGAAGTGCTACATCTTGTCAGCATGCAAAAGCTAGACATTTTCCTTTAGAAGGCTCTGTTAATCTACAGTCTCATCTTGAGAGCCAACTCCACCAAAATTTCTCTATTACCACCAAATTGGGGCTTTCTCGCCCCAAGCCTTAATTGCAAAGGAAATGCTTTCTTTTGTGTTTGAATCACCCTGTGATTTTCCCTGTGCTCTTTTGTGTATTTCAGTTCTCTTTGTTGGATTCTTCTGAAATGGGAGCCAACTAAGTTAATTCTACTCAGCTTTGCAGGAAGGCACACCTCTTGCTTTAAATAAAAGGGAAAATAGCCAGCAAATCGCTGGCTTCAATGGAGGCTGAGCTGTGTATGTGTGCATCTCTAATACAAATAGTATGGAAATCCCACTGTGAGGCGGCGCATTGCTTCTCTTTCCAAGCACCCTGAAGCAGGCTTTCCTCCGCCTTGGATGCCTTTTGAGTTATGACTGAGCGTGTTTGCACGCCACCTAACGCACTGACTCCTCCTCCTGGGAAGAGGTGGGCTGGCTGCAAAGTGATGCTTTAGCCAGGATTCCTAAGGGCGATCCATTCATTTTCTGCCAGATGGCACGTCCTCCACGTAAGATCTCGGGGAGCTACATTAGGGCTGGCTGAGGATGGAGTTAGGGAAAAGTGGTAGCGTGCTGCCCTGCACGCAGGGATGTTTGAAAGCCTTGCGCAGAGCACTTTGAAAGAGTGTGTAGTTACATCCCCCGCAGCCCTATCTGAAATCTGAGTTGAGAGACTGCAGTATTGTCTTCAATTAAAAAATACGTTTTTAAAGCCTTAGGATTTCTTGAACATCGCTCTTATTTCTGGCTCATTTGCAAGGGTATGAGCTCTTATGGAGCTTAATCCATTCCATTACTCTGCACGTTAAAGGGGTCTACGTCTGAATTTCATAATCTAGGAGGGGAAAAACGTGTGAATTTCACGGAGAAGCTTTGAAAAACCGTATTTAAGAGCACCCAGTTTCTTTGAAACCAGTGGATTTGGATTCTTTCAGATTTTAATTCGTAGCCTTGTTATAAAAGGGTTTGCTCCCAGATAAAGTTGCCTGTTTTTGCTTAGCAAGTCTACTGGTTTGTAAAATAGTTGCATTTTGGAAGGAACAAAAATCCAGACAGTTTAAAGGATTCACAAAACCAGGATTTATCCAAATTCCAGCCAAATTTCCCTCTGGTTAGAACAGATTTCCTGTTGAAAGGAGATGACTTTTTTGTCTGTGTTCTAAGACTGGCACTCAACGTGCATATAACTTGTCTTAAAATTATTTAAAATGCCAAGGGGAAAATCTTGATATAAATATATTAGTTCACTAATTCTTAGTAGTGTAGTCTTTCACTGCTGTATAGTAAGTAGAGTTCTGTTCCACGCATTTTTACATTATTCTGCTAATCCAACAATATTTATAGTGTTAATTCAAGAACAGCAGCTATCATTCCTGGTGTTTTCAAGCTTCAGATGCAGCGATGTGAGGAATACTCACTCGGTTGCTCTTTTTTACACTGTTTCTTGCTAGCCTTCCCTGTAGGCTAAGTTTGCTAGGTCCACAACTGAATTTTCCACAAGCCATGAATCATGGTTTATAAAGCACATTATGGCTCAGTATGATGCATGGAGGTGAATCATGCAGTCACACGGTCCTTACATGGTTTGCCATTGCAGTATTAAGATCTGAGAGTGAGACAGTCTTGGCACATTAGACTCTCATTAGAGAAACAGGCGCCAAAAGATTTTTCAGAATTGATAGCTGGGCGTTTGGATGGATTGGGAAAGTAAACCACAGGTTCACATTTGATTGGAAGGCAACTCTGGGTTTAGCAAAACCATTAATCTAGATTTATGAGACAGCAAATATAGGCCTTCCATAGTCGAGGTAAGATTTAATTGCAAGTTACCCTTTTTTTAACCTAAAGCGTTTTTAAAAATCTGTAATTTTTCCAAAATATCAGTTTTTAAGTCCAGCAGTCTAGAGAAAGATGGGGTGGTTCCTTTAAATGCCACAAGGGTTTTTTGCACGTACTTTGGATCCCAAATGTATTTTAAGACAAGTCTAAGCTATACCGGTGGTGTGAGCAATTAAGATGCTGGACTTGTCAGCTGGAAGGTTGGTGGCTCGAGTTCGAGACCCAAGAGCTGCTGCGTAAAGCGGGGAGCTCCTGTTGTCTGCCCCAACTCCAGCCAACCTAGTAGTTCGAAGGCATGTAAAAATGCAAGTAGAAAAATAGTAAGATAACAGATTCTGTGCACCTTGGCATATTGTCACGCCGGCCACATGACCATGGAAGCATCTTCGGCCAAACTTTGACACTTTGGCTATGAACGCCAAATGAGCACTGCCTCCTAGTCTCAGCCATGATTAGCAGGGGAAACCATTACCTTTAAGCCATACTGCCTCCTGGCTTATTGCAACAGCCATCCTGGCTGAGCTTGATAGGATGTGTAGTGGGGTGCCTCTGGAAGGCATCATGCCAAGAAAGATCATTTTAGGACAGTTGCCTCAGCGCTATAGTGCTGGAGCCTAGAGAGAGAAAACTGTCTTGTAATAAAGAATGATATCACGTCCAGCCAGTTTCCATTTCTGGTATGTATTTTATCACCCAGGTACAATTTGGTTTGCTAGTGATATGTTCTGAAAAGGTGGAAGAAGGGATGTGGTTTGGCTAACTTCCTCGAACAAGGCTTTCTCAGGCTGCAAAACAGTATATTTGCACAACAATCTGATTTGACTAGGTGGGGCAAAT
>JANHZU010004167.1:0-20594 GCA_032468055.1 Acrochordus granulatus | reverse complement strand
AGGCCAGCACCACTGTGATGGTTTTGGCCAAGAGAGAAGAGACGGCCACCGAGAAAATGATGCTGAAGGCTGCTTGTCGTAAAAGGCAGGTGGTTCTTCTTGGCTGGCCAATGAAGAGAAGGGAAGACAAGAAGGAAAGCAGGAGGGAAATGAGCAGCAGGTAGGACAGGTCCCGGTTGTTGGCTTTCACGACAGGAGTTTCCAGGTGCTTAATGAAGATGATTAAAACAAAGCCAGTGCTCAAGGAGAAAAGAAGAGCGAAGCAAGCAAGGATGATCCCCAGATCTTCTGCATAGGACAGGGGGAAAAGGACTGGCCCAAGGTTGCTCGACTGGTTTCATACCCAACCTGGGACTTTTAAGTCACCATCTCCTGATTTCTAGGCCGGTGCCTTCCAACCCTGCGCCAGATTGGTTCTTAAAAAATGTTTCAGACGTGAACCATTTTCCCCCCTCGTACAGACAATCACTGAAAAGCTCAGTAGATTTGAGCGGGAGACCACCAGGAAATAACAGACTTGAGAAGCTGGGAGAAAGAATGATCATGGGAGAAGGCTGAGGTTGACTTTTTCCAACAATGCCAGTAGGCTGTTAGGGAAAAGTCTTTAATCTTCCTGCTTTCGGTACTCCAGAGAGGCTTGTTCTGAAAATCCACTGGCGTAATCTTAAATTTGTGAATGGGGACATTGTCCTTTGTTGACTGTTCCAGCTGACTGTTTGAACAAGACACAATGGCCTCCTTCTCCTGAGTTGCTGGGGTGGCATCCAAATGCACGTTTTGTGGAATACAAGCCCTCAGCAGATTCCACGTAGCCCCACGGCTGAAGGTCTTTTGCCCCCAACTGGTGGCAAAAAGAGGACAACAAAGCAGCCTCTTTGGAGGAGTCAGACAATGCGCCAGTGACCTCAGCCGCACGGTAGAAGGGTCCTATTGCTAACAGGACGATCTCTCTTCCGGAATCCAGGCTGCTTTACGTGTGTGAGCTTCCACCTATGTATCGATTGAGGTGCTCGTCCTCTGTCTTGTTTGAGTGGCAGGTTCTGGAAAACGCGTGAATGCTGCTCCTCCTCTGAATTTTTCTTAACTGCATCTAGGTACATTCTTGACAGAAAGTGACATGTGCCTTGAGGGAACGGGTGAATGAGCAGCATCTTTGGCAGGGTGGTGAGGACTGAATGCAAAATTACCTTATCTGGATTGGAAAGAATCAAGGTTACTCCTAGATGACAGCCCAAAGATCTCAAGAACGTGGCCTCCACCCTGCCATCTTGCAGTCCTCTGAATGTTTACAAGTCAGACCACGTAGCTCTCCAAGATGATGTGAGGGTTGCTGCTGAACTTCTTGTGTCATCCAAAGGGTCCTTCATCGGCTTTTTGCTTTCCTTGCAGACAGTGTGCCTTAAGTGCCTTGAGAGATGTCAAACTCTACCTGTCCGACGAAGGTGGTCAGATTGCGGTAAGCCCTGTTTCTTGAAACGCCTTGAAGAAAACACCTGCTGAAGGTGTTCTTGTTCAGAAGAGTCCAGCCTGGTTTAGTTCAAATTGTTTTAATGAGCCTCCTCCAGATTTTTAAATTCCCCTAGAGATCCCAGAATCCCCAGCAAGACACAGCCCTGGTCCTGATGGCCGAAACAGGATGGTCTTCTGCCTTTCTGAAGAGGAGATGAACATTGCACTGAGGCCCTAAAGATGTGCAAAGGCTAAAAAAAAAAATCAAACCCTAATTTTTCCATCCACCACCCGCACCCGTCTCCAAGATTGAGGAATTGTTTTGGATTATGGAAAGGAACTGCCAAGGGACTGGGGCATCCCTTTGCATAGTTATTTAGAGTATGCAGGTTGGGTTTGGATCATTTAATTTGAAGGTAGTTGGGATCCTGAAAAAACTTAGTCTCCTTTTCCCTACAAAAGTAAGCGGGTTGACATCTTTTTATTTTCCTTCCTTCCCCAGGTTTTTGATGCCACCAACACAACATGCGAGAGAAGATCAATGATTTTGCATTTTGCCAAAGAAAATGGATATAAAGTGAGTGAAATTTTGAACAAAAATGTGAAGGGTTTTAGGATTTGGCCTGCTGCTGTTTGCACAGATTCCCTCCCCTTGGTTGTAGCCTGCACCTTGCCTAGGCTCAGTCTCTTTCCTGTACCCAATTCCCTATAGATGTGCTGGGTTGCAATGGCCATTATTATGGTTTGTCATTCAGTCAGCCAGATGTTTAGACTGAATTTGGCATTGTTGTCCACCTATCGGGTCCTTCCCAAGGACCTCGGATTGGCAGATGCTGTTCTTTGATGTTGTTAAAGGTATCGTCGCAGGATGTCAGCTGTTCTGAGTTTTCAATATTTCTGTCTCTGTAATGGGTAGATACCTTTTCTACCAGTAGTTCTGCAGCTGCTGGCCCTGGTTGCTCAGCCAACAGTCCTGTGTCCTATAGCCCATTTTTCTCCAGATGTCCAGGAACTCCAACCCCTAGTGTGGTCCTTGTTGACCCAGGCGACAACCGAGCCAGTGTGGGTTTCTGTAAACTACATCTCACCATATTTTTTACAGGAGAGACACTCTTTGCTTGGCCCCTCTGATGAAACCTGTCCAGTATGGTTGAACCTCTGGCATAGCACACAAGCCCCACAATCAAGTGAAAGTAGTGTCTCACTGGAGGCCATTATTCTTAGATTTTATTTTTATCCTCCTTTTATTATTGCTTAAAATAACTCAAGGCAACAAATGTACCTAATACCCCTTCCTCCTGTTTTCCTTACAACAGCAACCCTGTTGGTGGGTTGGGCTGGGCTGAGAGAGGGACTGGCTCATAGTCACCCAGTCAGCCTCCATGCCTAAGGCAGGACTAGAATTCACTGTCTCCTGGTTTCTAGACCAGCACCTTCACCACTATACCAAAGTGGCTCAAGATAGAGATGATGGGTCGGTCTTTCTGTCTAGCAGATTTTGGAGGGATCCTTTGGAGGACATTGCGGTGGGTGTAGATCTGCTGTTCTTTGAGAAATCTTTACAGTTATGAATTCTGGGTCAGTGTGAGGTTGGAAAAGGTGGGACATATTACTGTGTACGTAGTTGGGTTAGGGTTCGGTTCCAGAAGAAGCCTGCCTTGAATTCCTCGTTAGCTCCTGCTTGAAGGCTAAGAGTGACTTTTCTGCAGGAGCTCTAGTGCCGATTGGCGGTTCCTTCAACTTTGTATCCAGCATCTTCATACAGTTGTGATGCCTGAATTCTAGTGTCTTCTGCTCTCCTCAGGTGTTCTTCATTGAATCCATCTGCAATGACCCAACTGTGGTTGCCAGTAACATCATGGTAAATATGAAGAGAGTTTGCTCTCTGTCAAATCTTCTCTTGACTCAAGAGAATGATTCAGATTGGGCTGGAGAATAATCATATGGGAAGGGATCCTAGCTGAGTGACAGAGCATTCATCTTGTATGTTCTGAAATTTCTCCATCCCATTCTCACGAAATAGTATTGAACCACTAGACAGATTGATCGCCGTTGAGCCTATTCTGATAGGGTTGGAAGAATAACCTTGAATTTACAATTGGCTTATCATTCTTACCTTTTTAACATTTCCAATTTTAGGAAGTCAAGCTGTCCAGCCCAGATTATAAGGACTGCAACTCAACTGATGCTATGGAAGATTTCATGAAGAGAATCGACTGCTATCAATCCAGTTACCAGCCTCTTGATCCAGATGGATATGACAGGTAAAGAAACACTGGAACAACCACTCCTCGTTCTGCTGGATGTAGTTTTGTGTACAAGCAACTAATTCTAGTTTGCTGATAGCATGAATGCTGCTTTCCTATTCAAAATACAGATAGTCCTCACTTACTGTCTATTCATTCAGTGATCGTTCAGAGTGACAATGTTGCTGAATGACGGACCAGTCCTGAAAGTGCTGACTGTTTCAGCGCACCCACAATCATTTGAACAAAATTCAGATGCTTGGCAGCCAATTCACCCAACCAGTTGTAGTGTTCTGCAGTCACGGGATCACCGTTTGCAACCTGCCCTCCTGGCTTCCCACAAGCAAAGTCAATGGGAGAACCAGCAGTAAAGGGTGCAAGTCACTCAGATAAGGCCTTTCTTTGCTAGCATGCACCATGCCCTCCTTCCCCCCACCTCAGGTGTCAGGCATGAACAGCCAGACTCACACATGTAGAGTACATCTCGGACTACTTTATTGCAATAAGCCTATTCCACAAGAATTTCCTCAGATTTGTAGCTCTAGCCTGGGAAAGACTAGATAAGTTTCAAAACATCAGGGAGAGTCAGACCTGGCCTTTAAGGTTTACTTAACAATTCCAAGCTAATTTCCTACCTCTGTTTTCCTCCTATCTTGGTTGGTTGTCCTCCAACACCAGCCTTCCTTCGCTCGTGCTCCTCAGTAGCACCCCTCTCCCCCAATTTGCATGCAGCCTGCACATCTTAAGGTTATGATAGCAACTGGAACTGTTGGGATTACTCTTGCTACACAATATGGTCACGTGACATGTTTTACAGCCACATCAATTAGTGACGGCAATCTCAGTCCCAATCGCCATCTTAACTTGAGAACTACCTGTAAAGTTAGCAACAATCATTTAGATGGGGTTGCTGTTTGCCCCCAAAAAGAAACCGAGGCAGGACTTTAAATGAGTAATTTTGATCCACGTCTCATTTGCTCAAGCATGCCCTCTTCAGAAGATTTGGAAAGGAAATTCTCTAATTTGGTCCCCCAGCCAAGATGGGTTGCATTTCAGGCTGTGAGGATTGCCAACTGGCCAAGCTAGCTGGGAATTCTGTCTTTGGAAACCAGCAGATCGGAGGACCTTCAGATCGGGGTTTCTTGGAAATCATGGAAATGGAGGATAGTAATCTAGGATTTGGGAGTCTTGTTCTCCCCCTCTGGTTAGCTTTATGTCAGGAAGCCTCAGGAAATCCAGTGGGCATTGCCTGAGATCGAGGACTTAATGGTAGAAAATGTATGGGTTCCCATTGCTTTGGGGATGTGAGCTCAGAGGAAGGCTGCCGCTTTATGGCTTCCACGTTATGATGGCTGTCCTGTATTTTTTCATCCCTAGAGAGATGTCGCTTATCAAAGTGATTGATGTTGGTCGAAGATATCTGGTGAACAGAGTCCAGGATCACATCCAAAGCCGGATTGTCTACTACCTAATGAACATCCACGTGCAGCCCCGGACCATCTATTTGTGTCGACACGGGGAGAGCGAATGCAACCTCAAAGGGAGGATTGGGGGTGACTCAGGGCTCTCCAGCAGAGGCAAGAAGGTATGGATGGGATTTACTTCTGAGGAACTGGGCATGGGATTGGGGTGGTGGGGACATAACCCAGCATTGCCTTCACAAAGACGGGGTGACTTTCACAGAAGGCCAGTGAACAAACTCCAAACGCACTTACAGTGCTAATGGGTGACTACCAAGGCTCATAACTTTGTTTTTTGTTTTAGTGGGTTTATTTTTTAAGTGTTTTTAATTGTTTGTTTTTACTCTTAGCCACCGAGAGTCTCTGGATTTTGGGGGCATATAAATGCAATTAATTAATTAATAACTTTCTAAGCTATTCCTTGAGAAATCTCATAAAGCTTCTCTTTAGTTTGTTCTTCCATTAAAATAAATCAGAGGAACTCTTCAGGAAGTGCAGAGAGCCTTGTACCTTCTGGAGAACTGTCTGGTTGTCTAGATGACATTCCTGAGTGGGTTCCACCTTTCCCAATCCAGTGAATGAAGTCTCTTTGGAATAGCTTAGTTTTTTGTTCACTTTCAGGATACATCTTTGTAGTTTTCTTGGCAACAATATGGAAGTAATTTCAAAGATATTTTTTCAATTTCCCTGTCTGGCCACAGCCTTTGGCCAGACCAAATAGATTTGTCTTTGATGCTGGGATGGCTTAACTGTGAACCGTAGGAAATGAGTCATCCTTTTCCATAATTCCTTTCTTTCCCTTTCCTAGTTTGCCAGCGAGCTGAATAATTTTGTCAAGGAACAAAACCTGAAAGATCTCAAAGTTTGGACCAGCCATCTAAAGAGGACAATCCAGACAGCAGAAGCTCTCGACCTGCCCTACGAGCAGTGGAAGGCCTTGAATGAAATTGATGCGGTGAGAACCTTTCATGGGTTGCAGAAGAAGCCAAAGGCTTTTGGAAGGAAGAGCTATTATCTCTCCCTCTTCTCTCTGACTCTGCAGAGAGATGGCTCTCCAAGGAAGGATTGGGAGGAACCAGAACTGGATGAACACCATTTCCTATTAATGAGGAAGGATGGCATTTCCATTGTCCTGTCCTTTCTCAGTGTGGAAATTAGCTCTCACACAGTCTGTAAAAACAAGATAAGAACAAGTTAAACACATGTAGAAACAAAGGACACGTAGCCAGCCGGTTGGAGAGGGAGGTCAAGGGGTCCGTTAGGTGAAGCCGGAAGGAAAAAGATAATATGAGGGTTTGAATCTTGTTTTTATACAGAAATCACAGCAAATGCTGAAATTCTTTGAGTTATGGCTGCTGAGTGCAGTCTGGTGCTCAGGTCGGCAGATTTTGGGGAAGGGGCTATAAAGGGGATTTTATCATCATGATCATCATCTCTTTGTTCTTGTAGGGGGGGTGTGAAGAGATGACGTACGATGAAATCAAGGAAAAATATCCAGAAGAATTTACGCTACGCGACCAGGACAAATACTATTACCGCTATCCATCCGGAGAGGTTTGTGTCTTGGCACACCAGGCATGTTGTTTTAACCATTGGGTGGGATGCTCAAACAACGTCCTGGTGCTAACTTCCTGGAGCTAGAAATTGGGAGTCTTGGCTTGCCTCCCCATTTGGCTTTTGGGCCACGATTGGCATTGTTAAAATAAATATGTATAGCTGTGTACAGGTAGTCTTTGACTTACAACTATTTGTTCAGCAATTGATTGGAGTTACAACAGTACTGGAAAAACGTAACTTACAACCAATCTTTGCACTTATGACCATCGCAGCATCCCCACAATCACGTGATCAGACTTCAGGCACTTGACAGCTGGCGTGTATTCACGATGGTCATAGCGTCCCAAGATCACTGATCACATCTGTGACCTTCCTTCCTAGCTGGCTTCCGATGAGCAAAACCAAAGGGGGAAGCCGGATATGCTTTGCAACCCACCACGTGATTCATTTAACTCCAATAATTCGCTTAACAACTATGGCAAAAAAAGGTCTTAAAATCAGGTGCGACTCACTTAACAACCACCTTGCTTAGCAGTGGAAATTCTGGTCCCAATTCTGGTTGTAAGTCGAGGACTCCCTGTAGAGGCTAGGAAAGGAACGGGAGCGATGGCAGACCTAAACAACCAAGAGGCCTGAAGGGAGGCAGCTTAGCTCATAAACAACATCACCAGCCCAGGTGGTGAGAAACCAAGCAGTTCGGATTGTATATCTGTTAAAACAGATTTATACTTGTTGCCCTATTCTCAGTAAGCGACTCGGGGGGGCGTGGCGTATGCTAGGAAGGAGTCAAAATGTACAAATGTGTCATAAATAAATGCAAAAACAAAATTAAGAATACTAGATCTATGTACAACATTGCAAGGAGCGCAGGAGAGGCGACAGCATGGAAACGGGGTCATCAGTCGAGTCGCCACCTGACCGGTGGTGCTCGGCTCCCCGGCCCCCAGACCAAGCCGCACAGCCACGTCTTGAGGCTTCTGCGGGAAGCCAGAAGATTGGGGGCTTTTATTCGAAGAACTTTCACCTTAATGCCCTCATTATTTAAGGAGGGTTAGGGATGAAAATTCCTCCTGCAGGTTCCCAGATTTCCCGATTTCTGAGGCTGGGGACACCTTCCTTCAAGCTGCGGAGCTGTTGCTTCCTCCCTCCGGCTCTGTGCGGCCAACCTGTTTCTCATCTCCTCCTTTCTGTCCTTCTTCCTCAGTCCTACCAAGACCTGGTGCAGAGGCTGGAGCCAGTGATCATGGAGCTTGAAAGACAGGAAAATGTCCTTGTTATTTGTCATCAGGCTGTCATGCGGTGCCTGTTGGCTTATTTCCTCGACAAAAGCGCAGGTGGGTCTGTCTGGAACTTCACTGCTGCAGGAACTGAAGAGATGAGTTGAGGATTTCGGGCTGACGGATGAGCCGAGCCTCCGGGAAGGGTGGAAAGGGTCAAGCACATATTCTCATTAATATTCTCACATTAATATTATTAATGTAGAATATTCTCATTAATCCAAGTCATGATCAGTAGTACAAACTGCAGAAACAAAATACATTTTTTGCACATTTTTTAGAAGGCATCTGGACTTTAACTGAAGCAGAAATCAAGCGGTATGAAAAGTAGATACAGAGTAAAGAGAAAATTAAATATACTCCTCGTAGAAATCAAGCAATATTTTTCAGACTCCGTAACTTGAGCTCCCAGAATTTCGTAGCCACCGTTTTGGGTTCTGGGAGCTGAAGTTCGAGAAACACGGGGTTAAAGGGGGTGCAAAGACCGCTTACAGCCCTGTCCAGCCTCGGTCCAGTCGATCACTTTTCCTCCTTTTGTTTCCTTTCAGAAGAAATGCCGTATCTGAAATGTCCTCTTCACACAGTCCTGAAACTGAGTCCCGTAGCTTATGGTGAGCCTCCCCCACGAAGATGTTTCCGAAGAGAATGGCTGCATTCGTTAAACGAAAGAAATTAGCTGGGCCTGTGATATATTTTTGATTTGTTTTGAATTTCATGGATTTCCTCTCTGGCGTGCCTGAAGGACAAGCGCTTCCCCCCGGCACCGTTGTACTCTTGCTGGCTCAAGTTGCTTGTAAAAAATAAGTTGCCCGATTTATCTAAGTTGAGTTACTTTAAGCCCAACAGACCTAGTCTGCTTTTATCTCATGGTCTGGCTGAACCCCAGAGTTCAAATATTAACCTTTCCTCGTTCTACCACGTTCATCTTTCTTTCTTTCTTTCTTTCGAAGGTTGCAGAGTGGAGTCCATCTATTTGAACGTTGAAGCTGTGAACACCCACCGGGACAGACCGGAGGTGAGGGCCACTGGCTTGCTCAAGGGCCTTTCTCTCCCCCCACTTATCTGATCAAAGCCCAGGCACCATTATACTCCCAGAACATTCAGCATCAGATCACCCTTTTCTGATGTTTGGTTTGTGACAGTCGCATCGCAGTTACAGCAATAGTAAGCAGCTGGAAAAATCAGATTAACCTGCATTGTTGAATGTTCAAAGCACCTCCCATATTCAAGGCCCTAATTCCGAAGAAGGAGGTCAGTCTTGTGCATTGGCTGCATTGGCTGTCCCCATTCACATGGGGAGTGAATGCTCTCCTCCTTTGGCAGGGAGGAGGAAGAATCTGCCCCATAAAAAAGGAGCTTGACAAGCGTCAGGCTCCAAAAACCAAAAAAGACTCGTTGTGATTTCTCCAAACAGATTTCTTTGCTGTTCCTCACCTATAGACAGAATCTTGCCAGATTAAAACATGATGACACCCCCATAAACATATACTCTGGGAACCATTAGGGAGGAGCTGTTTTGACCCTCTTTCTCTTACACAAACAATCTGAGCTGAGCTGTCTCTTGCTCCTCTGGAATGTCCTCCCTTCCTCCTGGGAATCCAGACTACATTCCATCACAACAGGCTAGCTTTCCGTGCTCAACAACCAACCAGGTTTATTATGATTTACTTATTTTATACCTTGCCTTCAATTATTTTTATAAACAACTCAAGGTGGTGAACATACCTGACACTCCTTCCTCTTCCTATTTTCCCAGCAACCCTGTGAGGTGGGTTAGGCTGAGAGAGAGCGACGAGCCCAAGGTCACCCAGCCAGTTTACTGTTTCCACGGCATCCTTGATTTCAGATTCTTCTGCCACCAATATCTGCTTCCATATCTTTCCTGAATACATTTTTTCCTCTAACTAGGACAACCCTAGGGTTTGTTGTAAATTGGGCTTTGCTTATTCAACCAAGAAGCCAAGAAAAGCAGAACCCATAGGTGACCTTGGAGGGAGGGGGAGTCACACTCTTATAAGAGGGTTATCTCCATTGTGAACAAGACAGCTTTTGTCAGGGATCCCACAAATCAAGGTTCCTACTTGGAGCTATGATGTGAGTGACAGTGGCTGGTTGTTTTTTTTGCTCCCAAGTGGCCATCTTCTTCTCTGCTGCCTTTGCCATCAGGCGATCCCCACACCGCTGGGAAGATCACATCCCAGAATCGGGCTCTAGCGAGCACGGGAAAGTCCCATCCTTCGCAGCAAGCAGGGCTTTTTCTGTGATGGCCCCTCTTTCCCCTATGAGACCGGTCCGGCTTCATTTGTTAAATCTTAGCTCCATTTGGCCAATTCGTTTCTTGTTCGTAGGTGTGTGTGTGTGTGCGTGTGTAAAATAAACCCTCCACAAAAGATTCCCAGTTCAGTCTTGGGCTTTCCAGCAGCAGGGCTGGGAATCTCGTCCACAGCCCTGTTGCTTGTCCCCATGGCCAGGAAGTAAGGATCAAGAACTGATTTAGCCAAAGGCATCTTTCTGTGGCTTAAAGGCAGGTTTGTGCACTTTTAAAGCGGTCGACGCTCGGTAGGAATCCTGAGCTGAAGGGCGACCTTCAAACTGGGTTGTGCGTAAAAGGAGCTGGATATTACGCGGTGCTTTGTAGAGCTGGTGAAAATGTGGCCGTGCTTCTCAGGCTTCAGTTGCTGCCTCTTTTCCCCAGCAAAAGCAGCAGATTCTCAACGACTGGCGACACCCGCTGTTGTTTTCTCTCTTTTTGCTTCATTATTAAGTTTATCTGCCACCCATCTCAGTGCGGGAGCGAAACGCTGAGTGTTCGGTGAACAGCTGCTGGCTTCCATCTGACATTTTGCACAGAAACGATGATCGACTTGAACCCAAAGCTGCTTTTGGTCTGGCCCCGCCCCCTTCGCTAGCCTGGCCCCGCCTCCTTTTACGGGTGAAAACCCCTCCGAATCCAGCGAGTTCCCGAGCTCTTTCCATCCTCTTCATCCGCCTGCAGAAACTAGGAAAACTGGTCATCTGTAGGCTTCCCCAATCCTGCCTCCTAGAAGTGTCTGGGCTGCGAAGCCCCTCAAAGGTCATCTGGACGAACCCTCTGAAAAAATGTGCCCTCTTTGCTTTCGTTTTTGGGTGTGTTACGGCGAACCGACGAACCCGTTTTTTAATCTTTTTTTTGTTGTTCGTAGCTTCCATCTTTTGTCTTACTGTTACTGTTCTTATCTTTCTCTCACTCCAATTTAGGATGCAAAGAAGGGACCTAATGCGCTCATGCGACGCAATAGTGTCGTCCCTCTGGCAAGCCCAGAACCCATCAAAAAACCGCGCATGAACAGGTTTGAGGAACATACTCCTGCTTCAGCTGCCCTGCCAGTCCATGCCTGCCTAGCCCCGGAAGGGCCGGTCCAGCTGCCCGGACAAGTTGGTTCTCTTCTTTTGTTGATGTGTCTTTGTGGTGATGGTTGATGGTGTGTCATGACCCTTACTTTGCAGCATGCCTGGCCATTCTGTTGTCGGACCTCTTCAGAGGCTGTTCCTGGTCTTGCTTCATTTTGTGTGAATTACCGTGACACTTGTCTCTGACCCCCGCTGACCTTCTCTGGTGCCACTAGAGGCTCGAAAGTTTTCCACTGGCTACCTGACTAACTTGCACGGGGGTTGTGTGTGTGTGTGAGCGTGTGACTGCTTTAATCTTGAAGGTGCAAGACCTTGAGTTGCCATGAACATCAGTTGCACTGAATACAGGCAGTCCGTGACTTACGACCACAGCCGGTCGCAGAATTTTCATTGCTGAGCAAGGCAGTCAAGTGAGTTGCGCCCGATTTTACGGCCTTTACTTTTTTGCTACGGCTGTTAAGTGAATCACCGCAATGGCTAAGTGAACTATAACGGTCGTTAAGCCAGTCCGCTTCCCTTATTAACTTTGCTTGTCGGAAGGCGGCTGGGAAGGTTGTGAACGGCGATCACGTGATCGCCTGCGCTGCAGCCATCGTAAATACACGCCAGTTGTCAAGTGCCTGAATTTTGATCACTTGACCGTGGGGATGGTGCAACGATCATAAGCGTGAGGACCGGTCGCAAGTCACTGTTTTTCAGTGCCATTGTGACGGTCACTAAGCGAATGGTTGTAAGTCGAGGACTACCTGTAACCCAGACTCAGAGAGGCATTCTTTCCTTGAAACTTTTGATGAACGTGCACTGGGTTGTCTTTTGCTTCCTCCCTGTCTATGCATTTAAGTGGATCACAGTCTCCATTGATCATTCTCAAAACACTCCTACTTTGACAGGCCCTGAGTAGGGTCCGAGGATTTCAGCGGCCTCAGATCGCTTGCTTGCGGGGCGTTGTTTTTTTTGGGGGGTGGGCCCTCCAGAAGTCCAGACCACAGGCCTCCTTGAAACAGAATGGGAGGTTCCCCCGTCAGAAACACGTTTCACAGGAATAAATGGAAAGTCCTGCAGAAAAGAAAGGGACGCTTTCGCTTTCGGCTGCTGGCCGGGGCTCCGTGACCCTCGACCGGGCGGATGTCACGTTTTGTCTGTGGGCTTCTAATCTCTGCCCCTAGGCTACTTGGGGGGGGCGCCAAAGGAACAGGACTGCCCCGATGCAATGCATTTTCTTTTTCCTTTTTCTCACGGGCAAGGTTAGGGCGATTCCGTCACGTTTCCGCCAGCTGGACAGCCGTCCGACCGGTCTGGCCTCATTCTGCAGCGCAGGATTTCCAGTCTTGGCCGTTTTAAGAGGGGCGGACGTCCACCCCGCTCGAGCCGGCCACGGCTGAGACGCGCTGCTCTCAGCATCCTTGTTTGAGAAGAGCGCCGGGTCGGTCGATCGCCACTTCACCGTTTCTTTGACACTCCTCCTTCGTGCAGGGCGGTGAGGCTGCGGCAGAGGGATCACGAGGTTTGCTTCTGCCCCCCACCGCTTCCCCTTGCCGGGCTGCCACTTTCCAGCTGCTAAGCTTTCTTTTCCTTTATTTTTTGTTTTTTCCTCCCTCTTTTTTCTTTACGTCTTCACAGCCATTACTGGGGAAGGCTTGCCTGTCAGTACATTTTTTTTGTTTTGTTTTTTGGTGGCGTTGGTTGAAGCTGCCTCTTTGCTGCCTGGCTTGGCCGCGCCTCCGGTTTCTGTTTTTATTTATTTATTTATTGAATTCACACGCCGCCCATCCCCTCCGATAAAGCGACTCTTGGTTTTGCTGCCGAGAAGCTGTGTCGAGCTCTTAAGTTTTCCACCTGGCCTTCGCATCTTTGCCGTTAACCCCTGGGAAAGCATTTCCCCCTTTCGTAACACCATTTTGGCCTAGACTGGGTTAAAAAACCTTTCAGTTGACAGTGGCAAACTCACAGTTTGCACTGCGCTGCAGGGGGAAGGTGAATCCCTGTTGGCACCTGCATTTTGCTTTTAGGTTTTGTTTTGTTTTTCTTCAAAGCCGGGATTGTGATCTCAGCGCTAACGCACAAAACGCGTGTTCAGAGAGATCCAGAAACCACACTGACACCCAAATCCCTGCTAGCCAGGAACTGGTTCGCACAACCTAGGCTGAAACGGAGGCGGGTTGTTGGAAGTCAATAGTTCTTTGGGAATCCGAGCCCATCTCTTGGCTCGGCTCACCCCATCAGAGTAAAGCCATGATGGCTTGCCCGTTTGCTTGTTTGGGCATAGCCTGTCCTGCCAACACAGCACTACCCTGAGTTTAGCGTGTCGTATGAGTTTGGCAGTAGAAGCGATTCTTCGCTGAATAGATCAGGCTGGTGCAACTCAGCTCCCCAGGTTTAATATTTAATCAATGCTCTGCCGGGCGAAAGTCTCCCAGTGGTGGTTAGGAGGGTGTAAAACCCTTCTTGACGAGCACCGTTTCATTGCTGAACACTTCGCAAGCATTGTTTCGTTCAAGTTTCAGCTCAGCTTGAGCTAAATCCCATATTCAGACTGAGGCACAGAACTGCAGTTGAACATGATCGCAGGAATGTTCTCTTCGAGGTGCAACAATAATCCGGTGGTGGAGCACCGGAGTCTGTCCTCGGGGTAAACCGAATCCTTAGGAATAAATTCTGCCAGCATCTTTTCCCGCGGTAGCAAAGCAAAGGAGCTGATGCAGCGCATGCACCCCTGTTTTGACAAAGGCAAGCCTTTCCCTCTCACCCGTGACAAACAGCCATCCTTCTCATCCCTTTCTTATCTTTGTTTTTCTCACACTGAGATACGGATGTGTGTGTCTTTACACACGGACATAAACCCATCCAGATTTCCAAAGGGGGAGTTTGCTGTGTTGTGCGTTACATTTGTCCTAACTTCTTCGCGTTGGAGTAACAGCGATTGCAAATATTTTTGGTGTCTGCCCTTCCCTCCTTCCCATCTAGAGAAGAACACATATTCCTTGTGTTTAAATAGCTTTTATAAAAGTGACGCTTAACGGTAGGATATGGCTCCCTTTTCCTGAAATACCTTTTTTTTTCCATAAGACACTCTCTGCTCCGAAAGGTTTACGGTTCAGCATTTTTATTTTATTTATTTATATCCTGCCTTTTTTAAATAAATAATTCAAGGCGTCAAACATACCTAATACTTTTTCCTCCTCCTATTTTCCCTACTACAACCAACCTGTGAGATGAATTAGGTTGAGAGAGCGTGACTGGCCCAAAGTCACCCAGCCAGCTTTCATGCCTAAGGCAGGACTAGAACTCACCGTCTCCTGGCCCAAACTCATCCAACTGGCCTTCATGCCTAAGGCAGGACTAGAACTCACCGTCTCCTGGCCCAAACTCATCCAACTTGCCTTCATGCCTAAAGCAGGACTAGAACTCACTCTCTCCTGGTTTCTCAGCCAACATCTTAACCACTAGACCAAACTGGCTTCCTAAACTCCTTTAGGGTCCACCATTTGCTCTTGGAGGACAGAGCAAAGCAGTAGCAGAAGCTATCAAGGTTGAAATCTTGAGATCGCCTAATCCCAAAACATCCTGTTTGCAGCAAGAAGTTTATCAGGGCCAGAATATTTCACTTGTCAAATGTTTCGCGTGCTTCTCTTCCATTGTAGCTCTTCCCCACAAGGGGTTTAATTGATGATTAGCAAAGTAAAGGAGATAAGCTTCCAACAAATCAGTGTCTTTAATGATGTGTTGCAAGGATACTTTAGCAGCCTGGGGCATACTATTATGTGTTATCTATGTGAGGCTGTGGATCACCGATGGTTCACCTCCGGCGTTATGCGCATATGGTCTTCAGAGCTACACAGAAGCATTTGTTTACTCTCAGATGTTCTGCAAAGATACTTTTGAGCCAAACTCAGTTCCTGGTCATTCCCCACTAAGCATAAATGTAGCCGTTATTTGCCCTTGCCTTTTTCCAGTTTCTCAATCCGCGATGCCCGTAGGATATCTTAGTGGTCTCCTGACCCATCCTAACCAGGCCCGATCCTGTTTAATCTCCTCCTCCTAAAGTGCTAAGCTCAGGGATGCCACCTCCAGAGATGACCAAATTACAAAAGCCTGTTCCTAATCTGTGGACCGCAGCGAAACGAGATAGCAGAGGAGGCGATTGCTTTAAGACTCGATTCCATTCTGGAAAGCGGGGAAAATCAGAACACTGATGGGATCAAAACTTTTGCATAGGAAAGTTTGCTTGCACGTTTCTGACATGAGCGGTCAACACGATTATGAAAGGGCGAAGGGGGCTGCAGGACTTTTTTTAAGGGAGTAGTGCAGTGGTAATTGCAGGCTTTTGCTTCCTTCCGTTTTGTGATCCTGAGCAGGCTCCACGTGCCTCTTATCCCGCTGCAGGTGTCGTCCATTTTTTAGACTCTTGGGATGTCTTACCAAAAACCCTCGGACGTGCCTTTGATGTAGAGTGGTGGAACACGAGGCGCAACCATCAGCACAATCCACGGGTCTCATCCTTAAAAGTAACGTGTCACCCTCCCACGAAACTTGGGGGCCTCTCCAAAGCTCCTTTCGGCGAGCAGACTTGATAGCAACTAGGAAGCATAAAAAATCAGCCCGTTGTCTGCAGATGTGAGATAACCTGACCGTTTTTTAGATTTCAGTCCAAGAAACATGGAAGGCGTGTTTCTTGGACAGGCGAGCGGGGGTCTCGCATGCGTATCTAGCAGTTTCTCCCCTCGGGTGGTCCCCTCTCCGGACAGTATTTTTTTTTTAACCGTGACTGTTAATTGTGTCTTCTCTGCATGTTGTTTCAGTTGTGCTGCTTCCACTCTCCTTTCCCCAAGCACAAAGCTGCAGCTCACATTGGTCTTCCCGTCTCTTTTTTTTTCTCCCTCTGTTCCCAGAACTTGAACCATTCGCACACGCAACCTTGAATGACTTTCGGCGGTGTTTCGGGAACCGCAGGTGGGAGCCAAACATCGTGGCGTCATTCATCTCCGAAACTTGCAGTTTGCTCCACATCTCTGTTCAGATCTAGCTTTTGTTGATGACCTCCATCGCTGGTTATTTTGCCTTCTTGGATTTAAGAAAATAGAGTCGTGGAAGGGGGAAATGTATGAGAGAGAGAGCGAAAAAGAGAGATGGAAACAAGGGGGGGAGAGAGTTATTTCATTTACTTCATCAGCATATAAACTGCGGATCTGAATCTGATTTTAAGCTGTTTTTTCGTCACCTGCTCCAGACTCGAGCAAGCACCGAAGTGCTCCTCCACACGCCATATGTCCTACGTCTTGGTGGTTGCTATTCTTTCTGTTCTTAAGCGACAGGTTTGCCTTGCAGAAGAGCACTGTGCAGATGCCAGCATGTCTAAGTTAAAGGGTTAGGGTCCCTGTAGGTGGGCTGTAGCTAAGACAAAGGTGAAGGGAGATAAAGAAAATGTTCTTGGTTACATCCATGGGTCTGCTCCATCAAGTTAGTTTCCACCTTAGATGTCTGCAGAGAGATAGGGTTCTCCCATAATTTTAGCTGTCCTTTCGAACCGGTCCAAGGGAGAGCCGATTGCTCGCTCCCAGACCTGAGAGAAGAGGAATAGAGGCCAGAGGTTTATTGGAAGAGCGATTGTGAAAGGGCATTTGTAGTTCCACAGAGTGTACGCACAAACCGCACTTTGTAAGTCAGAGCTTCCCATCTCTTCCAGGGGTGCATAAACAGTTCTGTCCCCGCACGTCCCAGTCCCCACATGGACTGTGCTCGACCTTGCTTTGGATTTGTGTGTGTGATGGACATGACGCTTTGTGCACCCTTGCTTCCTTTCGAGGGTAGGTGGGGGACTCCCCATCCAGGCAGGAACCCAGTCCATTTTTAAGCCCAGTGTTAGAGATGCAGTGATCATCTTTTCAGCCCTGGGGGTGCAGTTCTGCCCTGCTTCACCCTCTCCCCCCCCATGTGTGTGTGTGTGCGTGTGTGTGAGGCTTGTGGAAAGGTCTGCTTGGAGACCAGTGAAGGCTTAACATGCATATTTATGTGTAATCTTACAGGGTATTTTCATTTCGTTCAACGAGCGAGCTTTTGGCAAGTGGGTCACTCGTAGGGGTCCGCAAGTTAGAGCCTGCAAAGCTTTTTTTCAAATGGTTTCTCTCTTTGACCTTCACATTTGAGGCTTTTATATCCAGGAGAGGACCCCAGGGCTATAGTTGCGTCCTCATGTGTGGCCAATAAAAATTAAACAGTAAAGAGTGTCCGATGTACCGAGTGCATTAGAATAGCATGTCATGCCAAGGCGAAGGTTGGTTTCATTTGGGTGGGTTGATGATTGTGGCCTCCAGAGATCCCCTTTTTTATTCGTTGAAATAGTAGTAGAAGGAGCATAGTATTGTTTTAAATGATTGGTTTGCTAGTTTTGAAGTACTTCTGAGTAAGTTTGCCTTCCTCTTGACGATAACTTCTCTTCAGCCATTCTTGTGTTTCCCTTCCAAATTGGAGCCCTCAATTGACAACAGGCTCAAATAAAGGCAAAGCTTAAAAAAATGTCATATAATTGAATGTAATTAGGTCTTTGGGAACTTGGTGTCCTTCAACCAAACTGGGCTGCAACTCCCGTTGTGTGGTGGGCAGATCATCTCAAGCTTTGGAAAGGAAAACCGACGCTGACCGTTACGCTACGCGGCGAGCATAACGATGATGAGACTGAAAGAAGGAGCAATAGTCTTCTTTAGCCCTGAAGCCGCCTTTAAAACTGAGTTATTCTACCAAAGGTTTGCTGGAAAATCTGCCCAGGATGAGCAAATGTAGGAACTGGATGACTGATGGGCAGGTTGAGGTCTGGCACAGGAAGGCGAACAGTTGCCTTGCATGCTAATCTTGCAGGGCAATAAAAGCGGTTTTATTTCCAAAATGTTGCTTGAGCCAGGCCCAAGGTGTTGACTTGCTAATCCAAGGTGGTTTCTACGTGTGTAGTAATAATGCTCCATGTAGATGAAAGGCTCTTTCTGCTTTTTAAGATGATTTGTTTTTGGTGGTTGTTTTTTTATAAAGCTATTCTTTGATTTTAAATGTTTTGGGAACTTATATATGCCTGAGCACAGAAGATTAATCTTTTCTTCTTGAAAAAAATTTGTTGTTGGGGTGCGAATGATCTTCTCTCTCCCACGGCAAATATTCCCTTTTGAAATTCTGCCCCAAAACAGCAAATGGATGTGAGCAAAAACTAACCTTCCCCCAACAAATCGCCCCGATAAACTGCATCTTGCAGTCAACATTTCAGGCCACTTTTTCTTGCAAATATTGTCCCCCTGAAGGAGACGCAAATGGAGATGGGAGGAATAATGAGGGCATCTCCTGCCTCTTTTTGGAATACAGAAATCTCAGAACAAAATGGATTATTTTTATTTGGGGGGGAAAAAAGGAGAAAGCTTGAAAGGCCGGTTTTATGGTATTATTGTGGATTGTGTGGGATGTTCCTCTTTGTCGGGACGAGAAGAGGGCATGGCACGGAAAGCTCAATGGAGTAGGGAAAGCGCTGTTTCAAAACCACACATGTTTAAAACTCCTCCTTGAGTTGGGCTTTTTTTCCTTTGATACTTGAATTTATATTTTTATTTTTAACAGCAAGAGGCTATTTATTTATTGAATTGATCTTGGCATCCCTGTTCCCCCGATTTGTGTGAAATTAAGTCTTATGTGTTTATATGTATGTATAGGATGGATTTTCCTCTTCTTCTTCTTCTCCCCCCCCCAGAGGTGAAGAGCAGTGCGGCTTATAAAACAGGTTTGCCTTTTGGAAATTTGTACATTTTGCAGTTGCCGGATCAATTAAACTACCATCTTTAACTAGAACCCCCTGAATTGTGTTTTTGTTCAGCAGATAATTGAAGATATTGAATGATTGTTTGTGTTTGGTGGGATGGGTCAGTTTTTAGAAGCTGGGTTAGGTATTTAAGACCCTATGTCTGCCTCTCAGAAAAAGCCATGTTTGTCTGATGTCACCAACGATGGTTTCTCTGAAGGAGATGGTACTTGATCAATTCTGCTAATCTCTGAAAAGTGGGGTTATGGGCACATCTGTTTCAGAGGTTCCCATATTTTGCATACTTTTTGGTTGGGACAGACCAGTGTTTCTCAGTGTTGTCAACTTGGACTTCGTCTTTCGACAGCAAAGTGGAGCCAGATAAATGGTTGAGAGCTTTTTTTAATGTAATTGGATTGGAAAAATTAGAATTTCCCCATTGAAAATGGCAGGGGAAGCGATGTCCGGGTCGAACACTCATGGTCTGAGGAGACTCTTAAAGGATGCAAAGAAAATTCACGGGCTGCTTGGAGCGACACAGACACAAACACACAGACAGTGCTGCAAAACATCATTTCCATTAGCAATCCTGCTTCCTGCCAAGAAGTTTTGGGAATACATGAGAAATGCATCGTCCTGGCCGATCCGGAGCGTGCTTGCTTCCAGAGGATTCTAGTTGCAAAAGGTAGGAAGTTTTATGGGTAAAGCCACAATCCTGGAATTGAAGCCCCACCTCTTTGTGCATGCGTCAAAAGAGCTGAAACGGTGGCCACAACGGTGCCATCAAAGCTGCTCTGCTTTTTTTATTTTCAAATATTGCAAAGGGAATAAATCCATAAATGACCTACATGAGGGGACAGAGGGGGCACTCGCCAAATCTGCGGGTGGTACAAAGCTGGGGGGCAATGCTAACGTTTTGGAAGATAGAGTCAAAATCCAGAAGGATCTTGACAGAGTTGAGCATCGGGTCCTATCCAACAAGATGCCGTTCAGTAGTGAGAAAAGTTAAGGTCCTCCACTTAAGCAGGGAAAGCCAAATATACAGGTACAGGATAGGCAGTACCTGGCTCAAGAGTAGCGCCCGTGAGAGGGATCTAGGTGCTCCTGTGGACCACACTTGAGTATGAGTCAGCAGTGTGCTAAAAAGGCAAAGGCTCTCGGGGGTGCTGCTCATGTGCATTTCCTAGCTGAAGAGCCAGCGTGTCCAAAGACGCTTCCGTCGTCATATGGTTGGCGTGACTATATGCTGAGGCGCACGGATGCTGTTACCTTCCCACCACTTTAGGCGGTGCCTATACATCTACTTGCATTTTTTACACGCTTTCAAACTGCTAGGCTGGCAGGGGCTAGCAGACGACGGGGGCTCACCCGTGACCTGGCGGCTCTTGAGTCTCGAGCTGCTGACCTTCCGGCCGACAAGCCCAGCGTCCCAACTGCTTGCGCC
>JANHZU010004165.1:97210-120716 GCA_032468055.1 Acrochordus granulatus | reverse complement strand
CTATGATGGCTACTCCATTTCTTCTCAGGGATTCTTGTCCACAGTAGTAGATGTAGTGGTCATCTGAATTAAATTCTACCATTCCTGTCCATTTTAGTTCACTGATTCCCAAGATGTCGTTCAATCTTGCCATCTCGTGTTTGATCACATCCAGCTTACCTTGATTCATAGATCTTACATTCCAGGTTCCTGTTTTTTACAGCACTGGACTTCCCTTTCACCTCCAGTCACATCCACAGCTGAGCATCCTTTTGTCTTAAGCCCAGCCACTTCATTCTTTCTGGAGCTACTTGTAATTCCTTCTGATCTGAGAGGCTCATATTCTGGTGTCCTGTCTTTTAGCCTTTTGTTACTATCCATAGGGTTTTCTTGGCAAGAATACTGAAGTGGGTTGCCATTTCCTTCTCCAGTGGAGTCTGTAGTCCAGCTACATCAGGAACCCCAACTACATCTAGTGTGGTCCTTTTGAACCTGGGCAACGATTTAGCCTGCATGGATTTCTGTAAATTACTTCTCATATTTTTATGGGAGTGAGACATTCTTTGTCTAGCTCCTCTGATGAGATCTGACCAGTATGGTTGAACCTCTGGCATAGCTCTCATCTTCTTCAGAGTACACACACAAGCTTCCCAACCACAGCAAGGCGCTGCCTTACTGGGAGGACTTAAAACACATAAAGCCCTAAACCACAATTTACAAACAACAGTGGTTGGATCTAAACAATGTGCTTAGCTGCAGTAAATTCTTTGGTTCAATTTGATATGTATATCCAGCTGTGTGAGTTATTTAGCAAGCCATGGTTAGAACACCACAATCATGCAAAGCCACTACTGTTACAAATATGGAGAGACAAAATGGCATTCTAATTATACTTCATTTGTAGAATCAGCCACCATAATATAAAAAAATTCGTAGAATCATGCCATAGATCTTTCTTTTGCATCAAAACCATAATCTGCTTTTATTGTAAGTTTTAATGCAGTTATGTTTCCCAGAAGGGATCCCTGCATGGAAATATCACTAATATTTAGCAATGACCTTATGTACATATATAGAAATGACCTTAAGCAGGATAAAGATACTGAAAAACATTCTGGAAGGCAATGGCAAACTATTTCCATACCGTTGCCAAGAAAACTTCATAGATGTGTCCAAGATGTTTCCAGGAGTTGACCTTACTTGGAAGACATTTCACTTATTTTTAGAGACACCATACTTTTAATAGGAAAAAAGAAAGACAATTGTAAAATAAGAGATAAGGAGTACCTTAATAGTACATACTATTTTTTTTCTGACAGTGTGCAACCCCAATTATATAACCTTTCCAATTCATTTACAAAGTTTCCCTCTTACTGGGATTCAGTCATGGTTTAGTAGCTCTCATCATATCCATCGCTGCAACCAAACATTGGCTGAAGGACATGAACAGTTGTTGAGACATCATTGTGAAATAGAACTGAGTATCTTCTGCATGTGGGTGACAACCAACTCTAAAACCCTTGACCAACCCAGTAGTTTCATAAAGATGGAAAAATAGCAGGAGGATATGTTCATGTAACTGTCAGGGTAATGGGAAGACTTCTAGTATTATACCTTGAGGCTCCCTGACATAATAAAAATTGTCATAACACAGTGCCTCAGCCCCAAATTAATGGAAACCACAATCAATAGTATTGAAAGCCAAGGAAAGTTCAGTGAAAACTTTTAAAGACTACAGTTTTTCCACCTTTAAACTTTATACAACTTGAGAACCTCTTGAATATTGGAAATATACATTCATTCCTTAAGACTAACCATCCCATTGCTTAGAAAATGGCAACGAGAGTCGAGGCTTTATTGAAATGCTCACCCATAGACTCTTGCTATATTTAGAGCATTAGGCCAACTATTTGTTACTTTCTCAGACTTGTCAAGTCTGTAAGTATTTTAAGACTTTTCTATTTTAATTCATGCCATGTGGTTTCAACTCTTATCTGGTAGTAATTTTATAGCATGTTGGTGGTTCTGTTGAAATGTTATTGTTTTGTTCTTGTGCTACGTGGTTTAATTCTATTTTAAATTTAACTGTTTAACATCATCAGCCACAGGAGGATAAAAATAGGCAAGATGTCAATTGTGACCACACAATCATAGTGCTGACCTCTTTTTATGTCCATCACACAGTCAACAAATTAAAAAGGTGCAGGGCTACAACTGCATAGCTGCAATTGACATTTGGGCATTTTTGTCATTGTCTCAGCATTCTTATATAAAACATGTTTATAGTAATCTGATATAACCAGCTAAATAGTGGAAAAGATGAAATATAAACCATTACTACAAATTCAAAATTATTTTCAGTTGTTCAGTTGAACCCCTGTGAATAGAATTAAATATTGCACTTTTCTTTGCGATCCAGTCTAAAAGTGATAAAGAAGAAAGTGTGTGACATTCACAAAGATAAGGAGATCAGCCATGAACAAGCTGCATTTGCTACAGTGGACAGCAGTAAACCAACGGTCAGAAAATAGTTCTTTTAAAATATAAAATTATTCATTAATAAATTATCATTTATAAATTATTGTCAGCCAATATGTTGTACTAGGAAAGGTACATTCCTTAGATGCAGTACATGGGTCATTAATTGTTCAACTGTATTAGATTTATAAAGTGATTGGAGCTTTATACCTGGGAGTAGAGTTAGCAAAATCAGTACAGCTACTAAATAAATCATGCTGTCAATCCTTATCATGCTAGTGGAAGCATGGGCAAATCCATATTGATGCAGATACAATAAAGTTGGACTTGACATATTGAGTATATTACAGTCATTTATTTCACAGAAAAAAGATATATATTAGGGCAGTTTTCCATCAAGTTTCAGATGTATATCTCTTTAAGGCTTTTTTGTTTATTTGTTTTTAATTAGACTATGGCTAGCCATTAGACTATTAGTCTTTGACTAAATAATGTGTCCTCTGTTCAAGGTCCAAGTGATGTGGAAAAAGAGGAGTCTGATATTAGAATTCAGTGGACATACTCTCATCATCATAATGGAGAAAATAACTAAATGGGAGAATTATTGCATACGGGATGTTTGAAGCAAACATCATAGATTACTTATGTGAGAACATTGTGATGCATGCTACATCACTTGTTTCTCTCCTTCCCCTCTCCATCCCACAGACGCCCAAGCATAGAGGGCTCAGATCTTGAGAAGATTTGCTAAAAGAGAATATTTTAATATTTTATCAGGGCATTTTAAAATTGCCTAGAGTCACTACCAGATGAGATAGGCACCATCTAAGTTTAATAAATAAAATGTGTCACTGACAGTATAGATAACAACATAGGAGGTGTGGTGGCACAGTGGCTTAGTACACCAGTTGTGCTGGCCAGAGATTGCCAGCACTCTGGTTCAATCCGCAGCTCCACATGATGGGGTGAGCTCCCATAACTCGCCTCCAGCTCCTGCCCACCCAGCAGTTCGAAAGCATGTAAAAATGCAATTAGATCGATGGGTACCTCCTTCGGGGGGGGAAACCAGTGGCCGGCAGCGATGGTAGCAGCATTGGACATGTCCGTCCTGGGAGGGGAGCAGGAGCCTCGGAGGATACCCCAGATGTGAACATCGCTGGCCAGCTGAGGGAGGCAGAGTTAATAATGTACTGTTAAATCTCTAATCTCTGTAAGCCACTAAGAGTCTTCGGAATTTGGCGGCATAGAAATGTGATTGTAAATTTTAAAAAAAATAAAAAACATTCTGAAAAATGACACACTCTCTTAATAATTACAAATTCCAAAATTTCTTACTTCCTGCCAGTGCTTCCTATTCCTTGAGAAGAGGAATCAGCAAAGCATGGTAGCAGGAACAAGCAGAGACTCTGATATCCTGAGGGTGACAGAAGCAAATTTACACTCTTTTGTCTTCTGGTAGAGCTGGTTGGAAATACTAATCAAGCAGAAAAAACGGATAACAATAAAACAAAAGGAAAAGGCATCAGTGTCACAAGCTTATGCTAATAGCAAGCAGCTTTTTTTTATCTACATTTAAATGTGTAGAAAGGAAAGGCAGAAACTGAAATATAATATGTATTCCTGAAGATAAAAGCAAGAATTTGCCCTAGCATGAATTTCTCAGCATTCCTTTTTCTGTGAGGTCCTTGGTGCTCTCTGACCTTGGTTGTTTTTTTGAAGATTTTTCATTACCAAGCAAGGTAACATAATCAGTGCTAGAAGGTAGTGAGGTTTGTTCTTTTTATATAATAGTGCTTACCCTGTCAGTGGTGTTGGAAGTGTTCTTGATTAGGCTGTTGTTTACTGTTAGCTTCTTTGCTGATTTAGTAGTGTCTTAATTAGGTTATTGTTTACCTCTTGACTGTTGATCCAGTGTTAATCTTAGTGTTAATCCCTGCTTATCTGGATGTTGATTATTGGGTGTTGCTTGTCTTTTTTTGAGTGGTATATAGATCTGTTTAGCTCTATGTGCCTGTTGATGGCTGATTTGTCTGAGTGCCAGGCTCTAGCATTTTTTGACTTGGCTTAATCTATGATGCTCAAGAGTTTCCCAGCTGAAACTATGGTTAAGTCTCTCCATGCATTGTACAATTAAAGAATTTTCATCATGTCTTCTGTCTGCTAGTTGGTGTTCATTGATGCGCTCCACTAGTCTTCTGCCTGTTTGTCCTTCATAATAGCTGTTACAGACCTTACACTGTATGTTGTAGATAACTCCTGTTTTTCTTTTAGGACTGCTGAGTCTTTTGGTTTACTTAGGATGTTTTGGAGGGTTTTAGTTGGTTTGTGCGCTACAGTGATGCCACCTGGTTATAATAATCTATTGGTGGTTTCTGAGATGTTTTTGATGTATGGCAAAGAATTATTAGAAGACAAAGCATAGCTGGCTGAGGAATTCTGGGAAGTGAAATCCACACATCTTAAAGTCAATTGAACACCCCTGAACTAGATAATTGAAAAAAGATGGCTGGAATCAAAGGGCCCTTCTAAAGTCCAACAGGCTGAGGAAAGTCACTGTTTCTTCTGATTTTTAAATCATGTTATGGTAAAAGAAAATAAAGATAACTGTTTTCTTCTTTTAATTTTATAGTGCCCCTTATGATACATAAATGGCTCTGTTTCTGCCTGCTGTTTTTTATGGCAATCTGGGTTGTATTATTCTAATAGAAAATTACTTTTAAATATGCAAAGCAGTAATAAATTCTTAGAGTAGAAGTGATTTCTCGATTTGAATTATTTATTAATACTGACTACCATAAGTCATATTAAACAAATCTGGTGATTAATTATTTTTGCCAAATAAAAGTTGGGGAAATTGTTACTTGGCATAAGAAGCTCAAAATGGTGCCTTCTGTCTTGTGATGTTTCAGTTCTAGTATTGTAGAAAAGCTTTTGTAAGTTTGCATGCAGGCCGCTTTTATTTGTTTATCTATTCTGAGTAATTCTTCCTATTTCCACAATCTGCAGTAACCTCTTCATTTTATAAGACATTTTGCAAGATGAACTGATGGTAATTAAGACAACTTTGTCTCACTTTGTAGAACTGAGTATACTATGGCATCATCACACAGTTCTTAACTTACAACATCAATTACACAGATTACAATGCTTAATTGAAATGATAGTTTGAGATAGTTAAGCCTATGTCTTTTTCTAGTTTCCCCAAGTATCTAATGGCCTAATTGCACAGCCATATGGAAATAGGTACATTAAAAAGATGCATTACAGCTTTTTCTCTAAGCCTTAAAATGGCAACAAAAATTGTGTGGGCTCCTTGGTTTTACATATTTTTATGATCATCCCTCACTTTACAATTAAACTATGGAATTATAAATGAAACAGCTACTTTTCCTTATGAAAAATAGTTGTTATCTTTTCATTGGACACTTTTAAATGTAAGATGTAGTTCTACCCAAAGGTGCTTTTCAGCTATATTGCATTTTTTTTTATCTTAGCAATTACAAAAAGATTTGTCGTCATTTGTGGAAATTGACCTGAGAGATAGAATTGAAGAGGTAAGTCAGGGAAACATATTTTTAACTTGTTACGCTTTCTGGAAGCATATGGATCTGTCACAGTTACATGGAAAATATATTCTACTTCTTCTGCCAAATATTTTAAATTTATTAAAGCCATTGGATATTTATTTTAAAAAGTACTACACATCTTCACACATTTGAGTGATGTACTGAAGCCCAGAATCAAGATGGTGACTTGAACCTCTCCCCATGAGAGGTTCCCCTATGAACCTATCTGCTAGGAACCCAGTCTAGAGGAAGTGAGATTGGAACTACAAATGTATTTTAATTAATATAATTATCCCCATGCATTTAATTATTTCCTCCTCCATCATAACATTAATGTTTGATGGCACTTTTTGGAGTAGCTTTGGGCCTCCAGATGAATTTTTCAGGTGTCATAGCAGGGCTGGGTCTCAGGGTGTCCCTCACATTTTTAAATATCCCCAATCTTTCTTTCCAGCAGTCTTTCCCCAATCAGAAAAGCATTAATACACATTAAACAAAGTTCAGGGATTGTTAAAATAATTTATAAAATATCCATAATAAAATCATGTTATAGTTATTTCCTTGTGTTTTACAACTGGCAATGTGAGCAGCATAGGTATCCATTTTTAGATCAAATTTATTTTTAGGTATATAGATTATGGGAGGTTTTATTTTAATTTTATTAAACCACAGCTCCACTGGCATTTTTAAATAATAATATATTAAGGGACCTTGGGCTCTGTTTCCATTTTTTCTTCTTCTTTTTGATTGAGGAATAATTAGAAGAGCTACTTCTTAGAAAGAACATTTGCTTTTTCTTCCTGACATAAAAGTTAAAAAGGGAACACTTTTTAATTACATTTATCATATGGAAGATATTGTATGTATTGGTATCTGTAACATGAGGTGATTTTTCTTCCAGTTTCAGAGAATTTATTTTTCTCTCTTATGAAATATATTCCTGGAAGACTTGATTTAAAATACACTGCTGTACAGGTAGTCCTCACTTAACAATTGCCTTGTTTAGAGATGGTTAGAAATTATAACAACACTGCAAAAACAACACAACCAGTCTTCACATTTAACAATCATTGCAGTGTCCCTAATGTCACATGACTGAGATTTGAGAGCACTTCATAACTGGTGGTTATTAATGACTATTAACAGCATTCCATGTTTATATATACTATAGAATCTAGATCACATGATCATCATTTGCACACTTTAGCCTGAAGTATTTAACAAAAAAATGACTATTTGTTCTTTCTGTAACTCAGAAAAAAGAAGACATTTTGACAGAGGATAAGCAACATGAAAAGGAAGAAGGATCTCCCAAAACTCTGTATGCCTCTTTCTATTTTTTCTCTTGTGAAAAATACTTTTATGAAAGGCCACTGCAAAAATTAAGTTAATTGCCATGCAGAAAAAGATGCATATCCTGTACAATTAAAGGCAAGCAGACATAGCATCTCAAAGGGGCAGATTAAACACTTAAAATATTTTCTCTTTCTTGCTCCTCAAAACTCCAGATGATCACTCTTTGCTCCCATGTAGTAAGTCCCAAGATTTTGCAACCCAGATATATTCCTGAAACCTGGAATACTAGCCATCTCTGATTCTCTGACACGAGACCTCCTGGAAGATATTTCATGAGTGCAAATAGGAGAGCTCCCACATCCTCAGACTTCCTGCCTTCTTAATTGATTTACTTGCAACATGTATAAGGCTGCCCACTTCAAGCCATGGGCACATTACAACATCAGTAAACAGCAAAACAAGTAACCATGCATCGTTTAAAAATAAATCCTTCTTTTGCTATGATATTTTTTCTACAGCTATATAGAAGTTCTATAGTACCTTTATTAAGTGGATACCTGTAAAGCAACTATAGTCTGTTAGGATTGAGGGGGTAGTTAAATTGCATAAAAGGAGAGGAGGGAGGAAGTGGCCATTCATCAGAGGGGAATACTGGACAGTATTGGGATGTGTCGTCATTATCATGTCAATCCTAATTTATTTGATTTCTTTTGAGCTTTTTGCTCCAACAGCTGGAGTTTTATGATATAGTTAAACTTTGTTTAAGGGAATTTCTGTATACACGTGTGCCTCAAAATTAGGCATAGGATATAATGCCGTGATATTTCACTTTTGCAGGCCCCAAAGCGGATGGCTGTGCTGTTTTCCATTCTGGATGAAGCAGAAGAAAAAAAGGGAAAAACAAGAGTAGCTATAAACTGGTCAATGTTCCTTCTTGGATGGATGGAACTGGGGAGGGCAGAGAAAGACAGGAAAGATTTTCATCTGAATTCATGCTTACTCCTGGTCACAATCCTAAAACAGCTATTCTCAACTGTAACATCAAATCATTCTTTAATGTTGTGTGAATAAGCAAGCCAAAGCACCCATGTTGGGCAAATGGGGATAGTTGATGGGGTCCCTAAATGATAGACGATTTCCTGTGGCAGAGTGCTCATCCAGAGACTGATGCTCTTGCATCATTTCCAGCTCTGATCATTTGACCATGGGAATATTTTTTTACACTAGCTGGATTTTCTCCTTGCTGAGAGCCATCATATGCTGAGAGCAGAATATCCATATGGGTTCCTAGTAAGATTCCTGGCAATATTTTTTAACCTTATTAGGGATTTCTTAAAAGTGGCAGTTTTGATGAAACTAGCTGAATCTGGTGTGTTACTTGTGTCTTTCCTGGGATAACAGATGTAAGATCAATAACAAAGGAAAGCATGTCAGATCATAGCCAAAGTTTTTTTGCCTCCAGGGCCTTGCTCCACAAGTGTCCAATTGTGAGACCCTGTTCTTGAAGCTCGGTTCTTGGGATCAACTGGGAGTGTTGCTACTGTACCAGCCTCCCTGATTTGAACCAGCCTCCCTGCCTGAGCTGGTCGAGGCCATCTCAAGGTTGGTGGTGGACTTCCCCAAGCTGATGGTCCTGGGGGATTTCAATTTGCCATCCCTGGGTTTGTCCTCAGAATTAGCTCAGGAGTTCCTGGCTTCCATGGCATCCATGGGTCTATCCCAGATCATTTTGGACCCTACTCAAGACAGTGGCCACACTCTGGAGATGCTTTTCTTGTCAGAGCAATGGCAACATGATCTGCAGGGGGAACTTCCAATGTCCTCCATGTCATGGTCAGATTATGCCCTGATGTCATTGAGACTCTCTTATACCACCCCTCTCTGCAGGGAGATAGGACCTATTGGTTCAGTCTGCCCTCGGCAATTGATGGACCCGGATGGGTTTCAGAGGGAGCTGGGGATGTTCCGGGGATACTGCTGCATGCTCCTGTTGAAGCCTGGTTACATCTTGCAATCAAAGGATAGCTGAGACTCTGGATAGGATCACGCCTATGCGGCCTCTCTCTACTCATTGCACTCAGCACTCTCCGTGGTTCACAGAAGAGTTGTGGGTGCTGAAAAAGGTAAAGAGATGCCTGGAGAGCTACTGGTGGAAGTCTGGGGAAGAATCCAACCAAACACAACTTAAAGCCACTGTTAAGGCCTACCTTGTGGAGATAAGGGTGGCGAAACGTAATTATTTCTCCACCCTTATTGCATCGGTGGAGTCGTCCTTTGGCCCTGTTTAAGATCACCCGGTCCCTTCTTGGTGGGGAGGACTCGGGGGATCTTCAGGGAAATGCAAAGGAATTTGCTGAACACCTGACAGATAAAGTCACTCAGATTCAGTCCCAGTTGAAAGTTGTGTGTGATGCTGATGCACTTGAGATGCCTAGGAGATGAGGAGTCTTTCCCAGTTATCTGGGAACAATTTGATCCTGTTGTTCCTGATGAAGTGGACAGGGTCCTCGATGATGTCAGTTCGAGCACTTATCAGTTAGATCCTTGTCCCTCCTGGTTGGTGAAAGCTGCCAAGATGGTGACTAACAGGTGGGTCCATGCAGTGATTAATGCCTCACTACGATAGGGGATATTTCCAGGTCCTTTTAAGGAGGCCCTGGTTCATCCCCTGTTAAAAAACCTTCATTGGACTCCACCTGTCTAGACAATTATTTGCCCTTTTTAGGGAAGGTGGTTGAGAAAAGTGGTCACTTGGCAGCTTCAGAGGTTGTTGAAGGAAATGGATTTTCTGGACCCTTTTCAGTCTGGGTTCAGGCCCGGTTACAGAACGGAGACAGCATTGGCCGCTCTTGTGGATGATCTCTGGCGAGAGCGGGATGGCAGCAGTGCATCCATCCTAGTTCTCCTTCACCTCTCAGCAGTTTTTGATACTGTCGACCAGGATATCATTCTGGGTCAGCTGTGGGGGCTAGGGCTGGGCGGTGCAGTTTTGAGCTGGTTTGGCTCCTTTCTTCAAGGCCGGTCCCAGTCAGTGTTAATAGGGAGAGAGAAGTCCAGTCCACAGCTGCTACTTTGTGGTGTGCCACAAGACTCAGTACTTTCTCCTCTCTAACATTTACATGAAACCGCTGGGTGAGATCATCTATTGCCCTGAGATGAGGTACCATCAGTATTCTAATGATACTAAGTTTTCCATATCCATCCCTTGTGATCCAAGTGATGCTCTCTTGGCCCTGATTTGGTATCTGGAAGCCGTATGGGTCTGGATGAGAGACAACAGGCTTCGACTGAACCCTGACAAGATTGAATGGCTTTGGGTGTTTGGGGGACCTGGTTCTGGAACTTTTAGCAACTTAAACTCTAGATGGGGTGGCACTTCCCCAGACAAACCCAGTGTGTAATCTAGGGGTCCTCCTGGATTCGCATCTCCTGCTCAAAGAGCAGGTGGCAGTCACAGCTAGGAGAGCCTTTGCATGACTGCGTGTGGTGTACCAGTTACATCCCTTCCTAGACCAGAGCTCCTTTCACTCAGTCATTCATGCCCTCGTCATCTCATTGTTGAATTATTGCAATGCAATCTATATGGGGCTACCCTTGAAGAGCATCTGGAGATTGCAGATGGTGCAGAATGTGGCTGTATGGATGATCATAGGGGCCAATAGAATGGCCCATGTAACACCTTTATTCCACAAGTTGCATTGGTTGCCAGTCTGCTTCTGGATGCGATTCAAGGTGTTGGTTTTGACTTTTAAAGCCCTTCAAGGCATGGGACCAGGTTATCTGAGGAACCATCTCATCCTAATGAGGATGTCCTGCCTCACCAGATCCAGAGGAAGAGACCTCCTTTAGATCCTGTCAGCCAAAGAATTTCAGCTGACGGGATGAAGAAGAAGAGCCTTTTCAGCTGTGGCTCCTGCCCTGTGGAACATCTTGTCCCCAGAGGTGAGATCTGTGCCTACCCTTATAACCTTCTGGAAGAGCCTTAAGACCTGGCTCTGCCAGCTGGCATGGGGCTCTGATGGGGTCACATCATCTTGGAGGTGGTTGGTGGTTTAATATTTGCCTCCTCCCATGTATATTTTTTAGCTCCCGGCTCTGGTTGGTTGGTTGGTTTTAAAAGTTTTTAACGTTTTAATTGTTTTTATTATGTGTTGTATTGTAAGCTGCTGAGAGTCGTTTTGGATTTGGTGGCATATAAATTTAAAAAATAACAATAAAGTTCATTACTATCTTCTCACATTTAATAGAAAGGATAAATAACACAGTGGCTAATTAGCAATGCTGTGCATGCCATGAAACATATTTGCTCATTATTGGGTTTATTTCAAATGTCAGTGCATACATATAAATGAGTACTATAGTTGAGAGAAGATAAGACAAGGACAAAGCATTGGGCATCTGTGAGAGGTGGATCTAAAAATCAAGATGGTATCCATGACTCTGCAATTGAAGTCCCAGGTTTTTTTTATGTTTGTTGTATGCTGTGCAATATCAAGTCTGCTATCTGATTATTCTACATAGCCCTAACCCAACAGAATGATCTACCTTTTTAGAATATAGGATCTGATTTGGAATGGAAGAATGAATACAGAGTGGTTAACCGAAGAATGAACATTTAATAAACTCAAAACCAGAGCTAGGCTGATGGCTCCTTCACTTAATTGAGGGGGCTAAGACATTGTGTGGTGACCAAATCTGTGGATTCCCCACAGAGCAAACTGCACGTGGCAGTGTCGGCAGAACTCTCACGCGGTTGCTGCCTGAATGGGAAATACAGAGTGCGCTGACTGATGACGTGTTAGTTATCATGCGAAGTTCGCTCATCTTGTGAGTTGCTACTCGTCTAGCAGAATAAAGTTTATTAATTTTTTTTGCTCGTTTTGTGAAAATCTCATCTTGTGAGTACTTGTCTTGTGAGGTTCCACTGTAAGTCTCTTTTCCCAAATCAAGGAGGGCATTTAGTCATTTCTCTGTTTGAAAGATACTGCATATTTGGGGTATGGATTGATTTGGATTAGTATGAAAAAGTTTTTCAATTTTCTTAAAAGGGCCATATTGAAACAACGGCAGATAAACCAGTGGGGGGGTTGAGAATATTTATTTATTTATTATTTATTAAATTTATATGCCTATAAGATAAGACTATTTACCCAGTAGTTCCAAAAACCCAATTTTCTACAAAAAGCAAATATTATTGGATTATTTATTTATTGACAACTGCATATATCTGAATACAAATATATGCTGGAAGATGTGATTTAAAATTCCTGTTCCTAAGTTATAATGTGCTACAGTTGTCCCATTTTCTGAGAGCAAAGCAAGGTATTGCTGTTCCTCCCCTTTCCCCTTTCCTTTCCGTGTTAGATCCTTCTGTCCATTGCATATTTATTCTAGATTTATTTATTAAATTTATTTGCTGCCCAACTTGCTATCAGTAACTCTGGACAGCTTACAATAAAAATAACCATAAACATATACAACCAGTTAATAAATATACAAATAAGAGCAAAATTAAAATGAAGGGAAGAGCAAGATAGGGACAAAATAGAGGTGGAATCCTTATATCTTTCCATTTAAACAACTTTTTCAAACAGCAAAAATAACTTTTACAGTGGAACCTTGGATTGCAAGCATCTCAGTCCATGAGATTTTTGTAAGATGAGCAAAATTTTTTAATAAAATCTATTTTGGTTGATGAGTGGCAACTCATAAGACGAGCACCGTGTGATGAGCTTGCGTGGGAAATCTCACAACGGAGCCAATAGTTCTCACTGCGTAAACAGCGTAAATTAAGTGAAAGGCATTCAAGAGAAGGAATTCCTGAGACTTGGACTCTGGATTCTCCCTCCAGGCAATCCCCTCTCCCTCCTCTCCTCCCTCTTGTCTTCCTCACACTAGCCGGGACTGTTCTCAAAGCATGCACACACACACAAAATCACACAAACCCTCGTCACCTGGCATCATACAGCCCATCCCCTGCTGTCCATCTCTTCTCCCCTCATAGCATGGAGGCAGGTTAAAACAAGAAACATTTCCAAACTGGCCAGGAAAGACCCCAGAAAGACATTGCTGAAGGAGAAGGCTGTTTTTGTCTCTGCAGCGGTGGCAGCAAATTATCCGAGCCAGCAGGGGGCACCGGACAGCAGCCAGCCGAGCAGCAGCCAAGCCAGAATCTGCCTCAAAGCAGATCCAGAAGTTTTGGTTAGTTTGCTCTATTTCTGCTTTATATTGTGTTTTAATCATGGTTACTTGTTTCAGATGTTAGGGACAATCATTTCTCCCTCAAATTCTGTTGAAAATTATTTTTTTGTGAATATTTTTGGGGGCGTGGAACGAATTGTCTGACTTTCCATGGTTTCCTATGGGAACCCTCGGTTTAAGAGCATTTTGGACTAAGTGTTTTTCTGGAACAGATCAGTCTCGCAATCGGAGGTTCCGCTGTATTTATTTAAGAACATTTATGTGGTTGCCCAACTCACTCACTCTGACTCCAGGTGACTTACAAAATAAAACCCTAATACAAAATCCCCTTTCCCGCTGATGACAACAGTCGAACCAACCATTTGATAAGCTCTATTTCACTCAGTTCCCCAGGCCCGTTGACAAAACCATGTTTTCAGGGCCTTGCAAAAGAGTGTTAAGGAAGGAGCGAGCCTTACCTCTGTGGGGGCGCCACTACAGACAAGGCCCTTCTTGGTCCTACTAGGTGGACCTCCATAGCAGAGGGAACCCACAACATTCCTTGCCTCCCTGCTTTAGTGGGTTGGGTACGTACAATTGGGAAGAGGTAGTCCTTCAAATAATCTGGTCCCAAGGCATGTAGGGCTTTAAAAGTAACAACCAGCATTTTCAATTGGACCTGGAAGCAAATTGGCAGCCAATGCAGTTCCTGCTAGTGAGATGACACATGTGTAAGCCAGGGCATGCACAAAACTAGGAAAAATCTAAAAACATTCTGCAAATTAGCTTGGGGACCAAACATCCATGAGTCATCAGTAAGGTGACTTTTGGATTGAAGGCTACACCTTTTTCTGCTCTCCCTTCTTGTTCTTTTATTTTTCAAATTTTATTTTTATTGTTGTATTCTTCGTTTTTGTCTTTTTGTTTGTATTTACGTATTTTTTGTTATATTGATTTTTATTGTTAACCTATTGTGAGCAGCCCAGAGTTGCTATAATGAGTTATGTGGCAAATAAATTTGATAAACAAATCATGCAAGCCACTGCATTTTGAACCAATTGAAACTTCCAGATATTTTTCAAGGGCAATCCCATGCAGAGCACATTGCAATAGTCAAGACGGGAGGTAACTAGGGCATGAGTAAGTCTGAAAGTCTGAGCAGGAATGGTTGGTCCAAGAAAGGATGTAACTGACACGCAATACGCAGTTGCGCAAAGGCCCTCCTGGCCACCTCAAGCAGAAGTCGTAAGTCCAGATTATGGACTGGGTCTGTCTGAAGCAGTGCAACCCCATCCAAGACCAAAAGTGGCAATTCTCCCTGATCCTAAGAACCCCAAACCCAGAGCCATTTTATCTTGCCAGGGTTCAGTTTCAGCCTGTTGCTCTCCATCCAACCCTTTACAGCCTCCAGGCACTATGAGAGGGAGGACACAGCATCACTTTACTCACCATGGGCTGAGACATACAACTGTATGTCATCAAAATATTGATGGTACCTCAGCCCACGGTGGCAGATGATCTCATCCAGCAGCTTCATGTAGATGTTAAACAAGCAGAGAAAGTACTAACTCTGTTGGACCCTGTAAACAGGGGACAAGGGCCAGACCTCTTGCTTCCTATCAACACTAATTGAGAGCAACCAGAAAGGAAGGAAGTGAACCAGGACAACACAATGACCCCCACTCCCAATCTCCAAAGTCTCTCCAGAAGGATATGGCCAATGGTATTGAAAATTGCCAAGAGGTAAAGTAGAGCAAGGATGGACGCACTACCCCATCTCACTCTCACCAAAGATCATCAAAAAGCATGCCCAATGCCATTTCCATCCCATATTCAGGCCTGAACCCTGACTGGGAAGGATCCAGATCATCCATTTCATCCAGATACCTCTGGAGCTGCAGTGCAAACACCTTCTCAACAACCTTCCCCAGAAAGAGAAGATTGGAGACAGGATGAAAATTATCAAATAAGGTGGAGTCTAATAATGGCTTCTTGCAAAGAGTGCAACCATGGCCTCCTTAAAAGGCCAGGGCACTACCCTGTCTCACAAGCATTAATCACTGCCAGAGCCCACCCACATGTCACTTCCTGGGAAGCTTTCACAAGCCAGTGAAAATGGGTCTAAAATACAGGTGCTTGCACTCATACTCCCTAGGATCCTGTCCATTTCTTCAAGAGCAATAGGCTCAAACTGATCCCAGATAACAGGGCAAGAACCTATCTCAAGTACCTCCATCAGATCAGCAACCACGCTAACATCTAACTGGGAATGAATCCAAGCAACTTGGTTTTTCAGAAAATTGGCAAGTTCCTCAGCACGCCCTTTAGGTAGACTTCTTTAACATCCTTCCTTTTTTTTTCTTCCTAAAGTGCACTGCTGGGCAATTATTTGCAGACACAATTAGTGCAGAGAAATATTTGTGTTTTGCCTCTCAAATCACCACAAAGTGACTTTGATAGCAGCTCTTACCCATGTTTGGTCGAGTTCATTCTTGTCTCTACTTGTCTCTTCATCCGTTTCATCCTTCTCAGTTCCTCCATATACCATGGGAGACAAAGAGATCTACAGGTTAAGAAAGGTCTCTTGGGCGCAATCCTATCCAGGGCTCCATTCACCTTCCTATTCCAGGTGGTGACTAGAAGCTGAGCAGGACTATGCAGCAGATCTTTGGTTAAAACCTCCAGGTCCTTCTGAAACCCATCTGGGCCCTGCCTCCCTGTGAAGGGGTGCAACTCTAGAGAAACTCATGCCACCAGACTGTGATCTGATCATGACAGGGGGATCAAATAGAGGTCCATCAATTCCATATTATGTAGGCACTGCTCCAACAAGAACACTGTTCCGAGTTGGGTCCTGGATAACCTGGGACAGGCCCATGGAAATCATGGTTTCCATGAAATCCCGAGCTACCTCTGACCCCAGCTCTAGGGATGGGAAATTGAAGTCCCCCAGAACTACAAGCCTTGGGAATTCCACCGCCATCCCTGCAGTGAGGTCCAGAAGCACAGATAGGGAAGCTGCCACACAGCAGGGAGGCTGTTACAACAGCAGTAATCCCACCTGATCCCTCAAGCCGAACCTAAGAAAAAGGGTCTCACAACTGGGCATTTATGGAGCCATGTCCCTGGAGTTGTCAGAGATCCTCTGATGACAACAGCCACATCCTCTCCCTGGCCCTGTAGTCTAGGCTTATGTCATACTCGATAATCAGCTGGGCACGTTTCTAGAGAGCAACACCTCCTTCCGGGCCCAGCCAGATCTCGCTAATACAAGCCAGATCAGCCTTCTCTGCAAGAATCAAATCAGCAATAAGGCAAGCCTTATTACAGGCTGATCTGGCATTTAAAAACAGCAGCCTGTAACCTGGGCCTGGATCTGCTGACCAGGTAAATGAGGTGAGTGCAAGGGGGCAGAACAGGAGACTGGTACTACATACCAAGGTCGCATCCCTGTGAATGCCCCCCCGCCTCCTGCCATATTTCCCACTACCTGACACCACTGAAATACACTGCCCTACCCTGCCTTCCCCACCAGCCATTCCACCCCCAGCCTCAACACTCCTTCTAGACCCAAAAAGGGAACCCCCATTCAGCAAACAAAAAGTCAGGGATGAAGTAAGCCCTACAGGCAATACAGCACTTGGTGTCAGCGCCTTCGAGCCAATATACTTTTCCTCACTGCAGCAGAGAGCTTACATCCAACACCCCTATATCCTCCAACACACTCACTTGACATCCAGTCAACCACAAACAGCCCTGCTAGTTGCTCTCACTCACCAAGCAGGGAACCACTCCTCCGCCCAGCATTCACCCAGGAGGGTGGGACAACCACACACTTGCCTCTCACCCAATTTCCCCCACCCAACCCTCAGGTCCCCTGGATAACACCCCAAAGCCAGAGTATAAACCATTCCAAGGATTTAAAAGTAAAGTAGAGGGGCAGCGCAAAAGCATGCTACGCTGCACTGTAAAAGTTACACCGCTGCAACTTTTCAGCGAAATAATGGAAGAGAAACATACCAAACCGAAAGGTGCAGATTTGAAATCAGAGTTTCTGTATGGATGGGTCGAAGAAGCGATATATTATCCATAGCTGTGCAATCAAAACCTAATCCTTTCTATGTTCATCAGGCGTGCAATGCACATTAAAAAGAGGCGGGGCTCCTTTTGCACAGCCAGTCTACCATCTTGATTTTTTTGAACCCCCATGGACATCTCGAGGTAATTCCCTCTCTAGGAAAAAGAGTAACATCTTTTGACTGTTATTAATCTAATTATGTGCTGCCCCTTCATTTGGCAATAGTGTCAAAACAGTCTTAAATCATGGTAGAAAATCATCATTTGCTCATTGCAGCTAAGAAAGCAGGCTTTGTTGTACTATTTATTGCTCTGCTTTCTAGGCTGTATAATAACACTGCGTTAGGAACTCTAGAGAGCTCATTGAACAGACATTTCAGAATTCTGGTATTTGTTTGTTTATTTAATCAAACCTCTATATTGCCCATCACACTTGCGCAGCGGGGCAGTATGTGTGGGCAATATCATGACTTTCAGCAGTTTCATGATTATTTTTTCAATGACAGCTCATCCACCAAGTTCTTGATTCAAATTGATTTCCCTGTTACCCCCCTAAAATAGCTAGGTTTATTCCCTAAAACAAAAGATGAGAGAGATACATGGATTCCAATCTGATGTACTGATGAAGTTACCTAGTTTGGTAATGAAATGTCTGCAGAAAAACAACCAAGCTAAGACTCCAAAGGACTCAAATCTAACCAATGTACGGGCAAGCAAAAAGTTGAAAATGTGATTTACATTTCTGCTCAGTCAAAAAGGTAATTTTAAAAATACCCACCTACCCTCCTTTTCAAGGCAAGTGTGAAAATGAAGATGGAGAATCTATTTGGCCCACCTTGGGATCCTTGGAGAAAGGCTGTTCGCTGTAGTGCTATTTCAACCTTGGCTGGGGCATGATGGATGTTGTCAGCTATGCTACTGATGAATTCTGCTTAGCTGCTGCCTGCCTTTTTTCAATGATTCTCAGCAAAGCAAGTGTCTGGGAATAATCTTGAAAGTTTAAATAATGGTCAAATATCTGAAAACGTGGCTTTTTTTCCCTAAACACCAATGCTACACACGTTGGTTTTTAAAGTGCCATATTTTGGGCAGATTTAAACAGATCACCACTACGTTTGGTGACGTTTGGAAGCAACCCATGGCACGAGGGGTATGAAATATCAAGAAGCTCAAATATATCATTTTTACTGCATGACTCAGAAGTCAGAAAAGAATGGCAGAAAAAACTATTACAGTGTAACATGCAAACACATTGTGCGCCTCACAACTTCATTTCAATGATAGCACAGTTACTGCGGGTTTTTTTTCTTCTGACAGAAAAGTCAGTATTTTTTTGTAGCTGACATTATAAAAGTAGAGAAGCAGAATAACTGACTACTTATCTATGCTTCCATATATTATACATCATCTTATAATTCATGAGAAAGTTTGCTGTTAGTAGTTTTAGCAAGGCCATAGATGGAATAACAGAGACATCTGCTGGTGAAAGACCCACTAGGAAGTGGGGATAATCCTTGTTTGCTAAGAATGGTAGTTCGGACACATTATAGAAAAATATAGCACTCCAGGGAAGACTATAATGCTGGGAAGGGTGGAAGAAAAAGAAGAGGACAACCAGCAACAACTGGTGGATGGGCTGAATTATGCAGAATTATGAATTGGAAGAGCTGAAGACCAGGTTGGGGAAAGAACTTCCTGGAGAGAATCTGTCTCGTTGCTAATAGTCAACACCAACTTGATGGTGCATAGTCAATAAAAAAAGATGAGGTTAACCATTTTAAGTTGGCTTTTACATAGCAGGGCCAGGCACAGCTGCTGCAAGTATACCTGTATTAAGGTCTGAACAGGACCCACACCAAATTGCGTAACAAACCAACATTTAAAAATACTTTTGAGTATGTGTGACTCAGTTTACAGTGAGTTTTTGACAAGGGTGAAGAGAAAAATGTATAGGCTTTTTTTTGAGGACTCAAGTTCTGAACAATTTTCTGGTCATCTGATAGCTGTCAAAGTCTATTAACAAGAGTATATTTCTTGGCTTCAACTTTCACAAGATGATTTAAGGTTGCATTTGTTCTTTGAACAATGAAAAAGCAAATAGAGGAAAATAGTAATCTACCCTTGCTTTTGAATTTGGGACTTATGTACAGTATATCCTTATTAAAGTTTTATATACAGACAGAATATCATCAATGGCCTCCCTTCTACTCAAATCAATGATCAAATCAATTCTACTGTAATCAATGTAATATGAGAGACTTGACAAAGCATGTTTTTTAACATGCAGATTTGTTTATAATAGTTGCATATATTTGGAACTCTTTAGCTTCCAGGAATACCTACAGGGGCAGGGGTTAAAAAAGTCAAGATGGCAGCCATTTTTTTAAGAGTGCCAAATGTATGATACTTGTAGCAAAATGGTCTGGGCTTCAGTTGTGTGATCATGGTTGCCATCTTGGCTATTTTGACACTCCCCTAATCAATTTTCATAGAGTTCTGTAGGGTTCATTCTGGATCTTGCTTATGATGCCTTTTCATGTTCTATCCTTGAATCCACTTACAGCAGCTGTGCCTGGCCTTGCTATGTACTAGACTTCTGGAAATTACAATTCAACAACATCTGAAGCTCCACAGATTCCCCAATCTGATCATACTTCTCCCTCCCTCCTTTCAGGCATGGGGAACCTGTATCCCACAACACTCTGTTTGCCTTTGCCCCAGCACACCCTTGTGGTGCCAGAATTCTGAAGCAAAATTGCTGAAGTTCAGTGGCAAAATTTCAACTTGATGGGGTGTTTGGAGATATTTAAGTGTAAGGATGGAATCATGGGAGAAATCTGCCTCCCAAAGGCTCTCTCCCATCCTACCTTTCCAAAATGGGCTGCAAATTTAACTCCATACATACTATTTAGTGACCTCATAATATCCCCAGACATAACCCTTTTTTCAAACGTTTCTACTCATCCCTAACATGATAGAACTCAAACCACAACATTCCTTGGAAAGAAGTGCTGGCATATTCATTCCACCAAAGAGAAGGAGGAAAAATTATAGTTATCTGAAGTCTGTCATATAAGTTTAGGCAAGTCACTTTTCTCTTAGTTTACTCTAACATTTGTTCTTCTATTTATTCTGATTATTGATCAGCACTTAAAAGTGGAAGCTTTTGGCATGCCCTGAGTCTTCCTTACCTACATAAGATCCTGGACAAGATACTTCTTATATATCTGCATTGTATTGGGTGTGTGTATGAGAGAGAGGCAGAGAGAAAAAAACGAGTGTGTTCTTCTGGCAATCCATCTGTTTCTTACACACATATATAATATTCACGTATATGTTTTCATTAATTTCTCTCCATTCTGGCATATTTTTACTGCATAGGTTCATTTAAATCTCAAAAGTAGGATTTGAAATAATCATGAGGATGAATTAACAGATCATACAATTTGTCAATTATTGGGCACCAAAGTGGTTTTTATCATGGCAGTTCAACACATTTAATATGTCTTTAAACATACTGTATTATGATAATTTTTTGCTGTATTTGTTTAATGATCCAAATAACACTGTTTTTTTACTATCACATTCAAAGACAATTGGAATCAAGCCAAATCAATTTTCATAACAATTCTAGAAGGCATATAATTAAATGATGTTCTGCTTGCAGTTGAAAAAGACAGCAAACTTACTATACAAGAGAAAGTAGTTATTAGATAGACTTAAATAATACCAACCTCTAATAAAGCTTTTGATGACCTAATTGAACACTGTTTAGAGGGCTAATAAAAGTAGGATGATAGGAACTAGAAAGTATATGATACTGCTTACCTTGCAAATCCTATCTTAGTAAGAAAATCATGCAAAATCTTTCAAGGTCAAATTATCATAAAATCTGAATATTAATTGTTTTAAGGAGTCTTTCATAATATTTATATCCATCAGCCATACACCCTTTCTCCAGCTTAGATATTTTTAATTTTGGCTGTATTGTATATCATCCCAATGAAACCTTCCTTTCTGTTTTTGCTGTCACTCACACTTCTTGAAATTGAATGTCAAATTCCAGATTCTGTGGTTAGGGAATTCATGCATGTCTGCTTCATCAGATTGGGTGTAGATGTTCATAGCTCTGACTATTAGACAAAAGTGTTGTGATCCTGTGCATCATAAGCAAAAGGTGCCATCATAAATAATATTACTGATTTGGAAAAGTTGTCACATTGCTTTAGATCTGCATTTATTTATTTGATTATCAAATTTACATAGTTGTCAGTTCACCAAAACTTAAATAAATGGATCAAAAATGAAAAATGTAAAAAATATAAAAATAATTTGAAAAAGTAAATATTATAAAAAACAGATAAAAACTCTAGTGAAAAGAAGATAAAAATAGCCAGTTCAGTATGTTAAGAGAGCAGCTATTCCCTCATGAAAGAGGACTCAAGCGTGGGATTAGCACTCACTGTGCAATTGCAAAAGGGCCAGGGCTGAACCCCCCTGAATTCCCCAGAATCTTACCTATGATTAGTTCCCAAGGAAAAATTGCCAATCTGGTGAGATTCCTGTAAAATAGAAAGAAAACAATAAAACAGTTAGTTTGAAGTCTGCACATGTGGGTCTGGTTGTTCACGCCTGACAGTAATGGAGTCATCTACTGTAAACATTTAATTTTACATACATATTAAATCTATTTAATTTTGTAAATTATATGAAAGGATTTTAAAACCATTTGGGGGATGTTTGCAAGGAATTATCATGAGACAAACTCAAAAATCCTTATTTGAACTTTATCACAGGAATAAGTAGTGATTTCATATGATGAATAATTTAATATTTGAAAAATGGATTCACGGTGTACCCAACCACAGTATTAGTCATCTGTAGATGAGTTTTTTAGGATCAGGGAAAAGATAAATGGAAATTACCAATGGATTTGGAGGCTGAAAGTTTTTAATAGACTGAACTGTATTCAAATTAGCACAGAAATAAAAGGATTGGCAGTCTCCTACTAAGATTTTGGATTTATAGAAACTAATGGATTAGGAATCCAAAGCAAGCAAAACCAAACTGACTAATTTAAAATAGATCTAGATTTGTTTTCTTGTAGATGAAACTTTCACTTAGCTTGTTAGTACTTGTTCCATTTGGTGTACCTGATTGTTTTTTGGCTTAGCTAATTATACTTGCTTTATCCAAAGATTGTACATGAGTTGGGGCTCTAAGCTGGAGCCCAAAATGTTGTTCTGTAAATTGCACATATAAAAGAAGAGAATATTTGTAGCTCAGGTTTGAACTGTGGTACTCTCTGAGCTTGACTGATTTCTTGCAGATTTTTCATGACCCAGCTAAGTAATATAAGTGCTACAAGGGAGAGGGGTTTGCTCACTAATTATATACAAGTAGCTTGCCATGTTAGTGTTGGTGGGGGTAGTTCCTTGATTAGACTGTTTACTGTTTGTTTGTCTGAGTTGATAATTCCTTGATTGGGATGCTATTTACTGCTTGATTGTTGGTCAGGTATTAATCCCCGTGTTAATCTCTGCTCATCTCTGTGTTGATTGCTGCTAAGGAGGTATTTGGTCTTTTTGTATCTTTTTAGTTTTTTTATTGTTTCTTTCAAATGATCTGTAGATGTTGTTTATCTCTATGTGCCTGTTGATTTGTCTAAGTACCGGTCTTTGAAGAATTCTCTAGCATTTTTGGACTTAGCTTGATCCAGGATGCTCACAGTTTCCCAGTTGAGATTGTGGTGAAGTCTGTCCATGCACTGTCTTTTGACTGCTAGTTGGTGTTTATGGATGCATTTGGCTAGTTTCTGTCTGCCCTACATAGTAGCTGTGACAGTCCTTACCCTGAATGTTGTAGATGACTCCTGTTTTTCTTCTGAGGCTACTGGGTCTTTTGGTTTGTTTAAGATGTTTTGGAGGGCT
>JANHZU010004165.1:65131-76521 GCA_032468055.1 Acrochordus granulatus | reverse complement strand
TACAGATAATCCTCGCTTAACAACCATTCATTCAGTGACCATTCAGAGTTATGAATGTGCTGAATGAATGGTAGTTTATGGCTGTTGCAATGCTCCCACAGTCACACGATCAAAATTTGAGTGCTTGGCAACCAGGTGCAACTACCGCTTCAACTCCCCCACCCACTCTCTCTCCTCCGATCTCTGCTCTTTTGGACGACCAAAAGACCTCTGCCGCTGCTGCCTCCCCCTGCTGACCTTTGCCATCTTCTTCCTCCTGCTGCCCGCCCAGGACCTAGGTGCTGGGCAAGGGCACAGCCCCGGGGTGCATACAAGGAGTGGGACAGAGCCTTGTCTGCCAGAGGAAGGCTGGGCCTTCCCAGAGAGGAGGCAGCAGGACGGAGGGGATGGAAGAGGCTGAGCGGCGCCCCAGGTGAAGGCGGCAGCTGTCGGTGCTGTGCAAAGGCTCCTGACTCGCAGTGCTGTTCAGACGTAGCATTCAGGGGTGCCTAGGAAGTTCGCCGTGTAATTTTAAAAGGGAGTCTCAGGCTGTTTAGTTATCTTCTTAATATGCAATTCCTTGCTTGTTTCAGATTAACAGAATTAGTTAGAAAATATAAAAGCATAATATAAAACTTTATAATTCCATTACTTTGCAATACAGGGATTATTTTCATTTAAAGACATGTTGGAAAAAAACACTTTCATTTGTAGATACATAATTGTTTGATAATCATTTGTGTTAAACTACACTTTCCATGATCTCCATACAGTGGCCATTTGAGGTGGGACTTATGTGAGTTTTGGTCCAAAACATCTGGAGAACACCAAAACCTATATGAAATATATGCTTTGGGGTGCATGTAATATGGATTAGATCATGAATGTCAGTAGTTTTATGTACAGGTACTTCTACTTTATTCATTGTATTTGTCTAAATTGAAATAATGATAGCCCACCTTCTAAAATGAATTTAAGTCCTGCTCTGTTTTATTGAAGCTGTTTGTAATTTTTTAAAAAATGGGGTAAGTTATACATTTCTGCACGTGACTTCTACTTTGCCTTCATAAATTGGCTACCTTTCTGGTCTCAGGGCAGCTCTAACCTGTAAATAAATTACATATTGTTTAATGTATTCTTTGGAAAAAGGACATTTTACGTCCTTTAAAATGGAAAGTATACTTTCTTTAAAACCTTGCAAAGCCAAATAATAAGTTTTATTATTATCTTGCTTGATTTGATATTTGTAAATGTTGTTCAGTTTGTTGTTGAATACTATATTTCATCTAAAAATGAACATAGGGTAAAATTACCCCCTCCCAATTTCTGATTTGTTTTCACATATTTGGCCAAAATAATGGATAATCTTGAGATGTTAAATGTCAATAAGTATTTGGTTCTGTTAGAGTGAACTGAACAGAAACATTAATCCACTGACCTTTTGAATCCCAAGTAAATGGAAATGTATAAGCAGAAAAACCTGTTTCCAGTTCAAGGTCTTTTTCTTCTTTATGCTAAAGTAAACAAAGCATCTTTTGATAAACAATTTAGAGCTATAAATTAAGTTCTTTGGAATTGGTTAGATGGACTGGGGGAGAAGAAGTAATCAGATATGTTAAATGCCATAACATATGCACGTGGAAGATATCCATTCTGTCATGATTTTTGTCTTTGAGGAACCTTTCCACTACTGCATCAACTTGCAATTGTCATATTACCACTATATTCTTTGTCTGTCTCCCCCCAGTTCCTTCCCATCATTCTGTTGTCTAGTTTTCTACTCTCATTTACAATGTAGAGTCTATCTGGCATGGCATCCATGGCAGGATGTTAACGTTGGCAATATTGTAGTTGGAGCATTGCAATAGAAGCCCCGCCGTATGCACATTCACATCAGAAAAAGCATTCTGTGTAGTTGTAGCTGTAGTTTCTGATTGCTAGTGTGATCCTCTACTCTTCAATTTCCTAAGGAGAGGAGGAGCGTGGAAGATGGGCCTTGAATTTATGAAGACTACTGTTGACCAGCTCCATATCCTTTATAGGCAGGGTCATTTCATCTTCGTTGCTTCCTTGATTGGGTGATTCAGAACCGTTATTCACTATAAGGCGCATTATGTTTAACACCAACTTCTTTCCTGGGATGTATTCTGGGAGCTGTTGTTGATACTGCTCAGTGGAATCACGATTTGCCCCAAAGTTTGAGGCAAGGATCATAAACCTGTATTTTAAAGCGAGGATAACATTTGCTGACTTGAAGAATTGTAATTCTGCTTTATAACTGAAACTTTCCTTGCTGAGGGAATTGTTCCAGATTTTGCAGCTGGAGAATCTGATGTCAAACTGCCGAATGAGAAACTGAATCTTAACTACTCACTTCCTTCCTCCAATACTGCTGATGTCACCAATGTGTTCTTGAAACGGCAGCAGATCATTCGCAGGGAAGCCTCTGTTTTCAAGCGGGCAGCTCAAGTTTCCTTAATCAGCAGATTTATTGATGAGTAAGCTGTATAAACTTGGCTGTTTACTCATGAGTATTGAGCCATTGCCCATTTTTAGTGCGCTCAGAATTCTATAAAAGAAGAAATGTTTTGGTTTAATGATAATGGGATGGATACTGTTGGCAGGCAAATACCTAAGCCTCAAAGTGAGTTGCTCGAGTAATAAATTGTGAGCGTTTATTTTAATTTTAGTGTAACTTTAGATTAAACGTGTCTTTCCAATAAATGTTTGCTTTTTATTTTTCTCACAGGATTATTTTTACCCGAAATATTTGGGTGAGTTTCATGTATGATAGTGCTGTTTTGTTATCTCTTGTAGGCATAATCTATATACCTGTTAATCTGCTTTAGAGATCGGCTCTTACATGGTCCAGAGACCTTCTGCATCTTTAAAAAAATAAAGAAATCTTGCAAGATTATTATATTTCATGTAATTTCAGTGACTTTTTTCACTGTTATTTGGATTATCATAAAAGATATACTATCATGATGTCTCAGACATTTCCTATTTTTCTATAAGAATCATTTGAAATCTTGAAAATTATCAAATTGCGCAAGATTTAATTCCTTGCTTCCATAGTTTGTTTATTTTGAAAAATTCTTTCAGACATGTTCAACAGCTTTTCATTTTGGAGGCCTCCCAAAGTATCGCAAATATCCTGGTAGTGTTATTTACCACCTATATGCCCCAACAAATTCAGCCTTATAGTGATGATTTTTTGTTATAAAACCAAGCAAGTGAATTCCATATTATCAGAAAGAAAGCAAATTTATTTGCATATAGTCCTAACCATAGGAGGTGCGGTGATGCAAGTAGTTCAGATGCTCCGCTTGTCAGCTGGAAGCTCAACGGCCCGAGTTTGAGGCCCGGCGCTACCGTGCAAACAGGGTGAGCTCCTGTTGTCTGCCTCAGCTCCTGCCAACCTAGCAGTTTAAATGCATGCAAATGCAAGTTGATGAATAGGTACCGCATACTTCAGCAGGAAAAGTAATAGTGTCCATGTGCCTTTGGTGTCTAGTCATGCCAGCCACATGAACTTGGAAGTGTCTTTGGATGAATGTGACTCTTCGCTTGGAAACAGAGATGAGCACTACCTCCTAGAGTTGGTCACAACTTGCAGGGAAATCTTTACCTTTAATCCTGACCATTACCTCTATTTCAGAAAGCTGTGCCTTAAAATACCTACTAGAATAGTTAATAGTAACTCTTCTTCACCCCCATACAGAACATCTCAAGTGCTCCTGTCTTTCCAATCCCTCTTTAACTCAACATAAAGTTTATTTGTTTACTTATTTATTTAGAAAATTTATATGGCCGTCTAGTTCACTCACAGTGACTCCAGATGGCTTATAGAAAAAATAAATAAATAAAAATTCCTGAAAGTTGGGAGATTATAGGAAGCACTTGCTTTGTAGAATACTTTCTGTGTTGAGAAGCTGGAATAGGAAGAAAGGAAGGTAAAAAGTCCAGGTACAATTAATGTGTCATTTGCATAGAAATACGTTTATAAAGTAAGTAATTATGTTTCAGCCACCTCTTAACATCCTCACGTAATGAGGTGTTGATAGTAATGAGTTCTGCTGCACATTTTTCATAAACTAAAATTCTAATCAAACAACTTCATTAAAATAGCAATTTAATCTCAATTTCTTAGGCTTTGAAGAAACATACTTGATCTTGACAAATCTTTTTTTAATTATGTCAGTATTTAAGATGAATAAAAATGTTTAGTTTTGATCATCCGTATGGTTCTTCAAGTAAATTCCTCAGTTTGTTTTCCTGAGCTGGACTATTCTCTAAATACCAAGTTTGCAACATCTGATAAAAGAATATTAAAAAAAGGAATCATATTCTAAAAGAAAAATGCAGGTCTGTTTTTAATATGTACATACATCTTGTATGTACATATTATATGAATAATTCAATACAAGAACAAATATGCTAAGTATTTAATGGGGAGATTAGAAATCAGTCCATTTTGGCATATGGCTTAATAATATTTTTTGTATTTTATTCTTTAGACTGTATTCAAGACTATGGGACACCAGCTGTACAAAATCCAGGTTTCCATACATGTGTGCATAGTAAGCATTTTCTTCTTTCTATGTTTTAGGTATTTGTAACACCTCTATGTGGATCTGGCATGGGGGACAATCGATTCACTTCAGTCCACCTTTAATAATTTACAGTATCTGTTCTTCCTTCAATTTTTCCTTTTAGAGTTTTTATTTAGGAGAGTTTATACATGATGCTAAATGATGATCTAATGTTATAAGAACATGCCAGAGTGAGTCTTGTATCCCTTATTTTTCCCTTGCTTTCCTGATCTGGTGCTTGCTGCATGCATACACAATGCTAACCTATGATCTTAAAACATTGTGCTAAAATTTAAAAAGGAAAGAAATACCCGTGCAAACAAATAACATTATAGCCTAGCCCTTAATTTTAACTTGGCCATTGCATTGCAGAGGCAATACTTGCTTTTATTGTATTAAGCTTAATATATTTCATTGTTTAGTCTAACTATGAACTATTATTTCCTTAACAATGATTTAAAGTTGGGTTTTTCAGAAGACTATAGCTTAGATCAATGTTTCTCAGCCTTGTCAATGTTAGTATCTTAAAGTCACCAAAGCTAAGAAACATTGGTTTAGATTAATCAGTTGGTTTTAGACAACTTGGTGAATTGTAATAACATGCACATCAGGACACTTGTGTATAATTTACATTAATGTTTTGATGCTGAAAGGAAAGATTCAGGAACATGATATACAATAATAATATGATCCAGAGCACAGAATACCTTAAAGAGCAATTGGTGATTGTGCGAACCAACAGTGCATATATACCTCGTTACAGGCAAATTTGTAAAGCTTGTGTGAAAATAATCCAAGATCAGATAGAGTATTAGGGAAAGACTCATGCAGGGTGTGAATTACAAGGCAGAATTATAAAATAGGTATGGGAAGCCTAGGAGATAATAGCAGAGAAAAGAACGGGCAAAGACACTAGTAGAAGAAAAGTTAAAGGAATCTCCCACTGTGGAAATTCGAGACAGAAGAGTTGTGTTATTAGATAGTAACAATAGGTAGGTAGGTAGCAATAGTAGTAGTAGATTACATGTTCATGCTGTCTTCATCACACAAATACTGCAAATATGTGCATATGTCAAGACATGAAGGAGCAAGTACCTAATGGTGATTTTAACATGACAATATCTTGTGCATATTATAACAATAATATTTGGATCATTGCATTTTGCCACTTTGCTTGTCTGCATCTCTTTAAAGTAGATGTACAGGGATTGCATAGCTGTCCTCTGCAGTTGTGTGTTTCCACGAAAGGACATTTTTGTTTTAAGGAGTTGTAGACAGGTGTTTGTGCAGGCGTGTTCAACCTTCAAACTTTAAGGTGTGTGGATTACAACTCCCAGAATTCCTCAGCCAGTATTCTGGGAATTGAAGAAGTCCAAAATCTTAAAAGTTGCTAAAGTTGGACACCCCTGTGCTAGTGTATATCCACATGCATCAGAACTATCTTTTTGCCTTTAACATTACAATAGTATGGAACTCTTCTATTATTGGTATATGGCGGCCAAGTGGAATATAAAATTCTTAACAATGATCTTGTGAGGTAGTTAGGCTAAGAGAATGGACCCAAGTACAAGACTTTTTTTGGGGAAAAATTGGGTTCAGTATTCAGTATTGCAGTGGCGCAAGTGGTTAAGAGCTCGGCTTGCCGGCTGGAAGGCCGGCGGCCTGGGATCGCGAACAGTGTTGCCGCGCAGCAGGGCGAGCGCCTGCTGTTCCGCCCCAGCTCCCGCCCACCTAGTGGTTCAAAAGCACATGAGTAAGAGCGTGAGTAGATAGATAGGTACCGCCTATCTATTCATGAGAAAGCGCATGAGAAAGAACGTGAGTAGATAGATAGGTACCGCCTATCTATTCATGAGAAAGCGCATGAGAAAGAGCGTGAGTAGATAGATAGGTACCGCCTATCTATTCATGAGAAAGTGCATGAGAAAGAGTGTGAGTAGATAGATAGGTACCGCTCCTTCTGGCGGGAAGGTAATAGCGTCCATGTGCCTTTGGCGTCCAGTCATGCTGGCCACATGATCACGGAGCTGTCCCAGGACAAACACTAGCTCTTCGGCTTGAAACGGGGATGAGCACCGCACCCTAGAGTCGGTCACAACCGGCAAGGTCTCCTTTACCTTTACCTTTATTCCAAGTCCATCACTCTGACTATTGGGTTTCATTTAAGGTTATACAAATACTGTATTGTAACCCCTTCCCTCCAAAAAAATTAAGATAAACTTCCATATAGTCATATGAATCCATTCTGAATATGCTTGATCGCAAAGCTGCTTACCTAGGAACAAATCTTGATATTTGGAGGCTAGTGCTACTGATACACTTTGGAACATAATGTTTCACTATAATTGAAGATGTTAGAAAGCACTGTAGAAGCATTAATGAGACAGCCAGATTATCAATAGAATGATGGAGGAAGTTGTATGTTTCAAGATGCAAATAGTTGACAGTGATTTCCAGGGTTTTTGTTTATGGAGGACATTAAGCACATTGTTCAAAAATCATGATGGGTTTGCTTGATATGATATTAATTTCCATGTAAAGAATGAACCGTATTTAATGTTTACCATGCATTGTTTGAGCATACTAGAAAGAAAACCATAAAGAAAGATGATTGGACGTGGTGTTTCTAAAATAATCTTCTAATTTTCCACTTTTATGGCTCTTTATTTACAAAATCTCTGTAAGGAGAAATCTTGTTTGAAACTTTTGCTTATATGAAACTGAAAAGCAGAACCCAAAGAATAATTAAAAGACAAAGCATATCTAAAAGCTATCAAGTGAAATGAATAATACTTATACTGCTTTTCCTGCTTTTCCTGAGTGTTCAGTTACTTCAAATACATTTAGTAATCCTTAACAACACTCTGCAAAGATTTTCCTTTGTAAACAGCCTTGGAAAGGCTATATTCTTGAAAGGTGGATTAGAACAGAATAATTCTAAAACTAAAGCTATGCCCAGTTGCCTTAGGCAAGCTGCTTTTTCAATCTGTTAATAGCAGTAATATATCTTATTTAGAGTTTCAAAAATAACAGCTTGTCTATGAGTGATTTCCTGGATACTTTTGAATCTAAATAAGAAAAATAGCAGAATGCATCTTTAATATTTAGATTATGAAAAGAAAAACACTGAAAGTCTGATTTGGATATTATAATAATATAAAAATAAGAACTGTTTATTTACATGTAGAAAATGTAGCTTGTCTGTCCTGCGTAGCATGATTCAAGTAAGTACTTGTTTTGTTTGGATAGAATTGGCAATACAGATTGATTTTGTCTTTAATGTACTTTTTCCTTTTTAAGCTACACTATTAATGTAATAATTTGGGATATTCTGTGATGTAATTGTTCTATGACCAGTCTGTATTTTGTTCATAACGATACTTGGGTTCGTATGTTACTAAAAGAGAAAGCAAACGATAACCATTACTACAAAATTATTGAGTTTCTTGTTAACTTCATCTCTTATTTGAAACATAAAGACCAAGCAACAATATCCAGTGTGAAAATATATAATGTAAACATCACAATTATCAGGAGAAATCATTCTTTTTTCCAAGCAGTTGGTTTGAGAAAAACCAATACATTTGTAGGGAAAACTTGTCTGAAACCTTAAAACATTCACCTTTCTCTTATATAGCATTTCTCAAAATGCAGCAGTTTTAAGATGTATGGACTTCAACTACCAGAATTCCCCCAGGCAGCTAGGGGAATTCTGGGAGTTAAAGTTCACGTATCTTTAAATTGCTAAGGTTGAGAAACGCTGCTCTTATGCAAGAACAGTGTGAATTTGTGAAATCACAAATATAATGAAGTCCTCTGTTGATCTGTTGGTTCCTACTAACTAACAAACAAAATCCCAGCAACTACAAAAATAAAACTGTACCTGCTAAGCAGGGCAAGATTTTTAAATGGTATTTTCCTGCTGAGCGTGATCTGTAAAAACAGGAATTGTTTATGTGTCTATGGGATTCAACCCCACAATGTTACCTTCTTCTGTTCAGTTTTTGGCAGCTTCTTTTTCATGACCTTGCTGACATCAAAAGAAAGGAAGGGCAATGTATTTTGTTATATTGCCTTTAACTAAGTTTTTCATCAGTATTTAGCATCTATGTTGACTTCATCAAGCAGTACTGTTCCTGGATTTCAAGATAAAAGTATTGTAAGTGTGTCTGCTTTTGGCAGAGGGTACTCACGTGCCATTCTTTAAGAACTATGAGTTCTTTTGCCTTGCTCAGCATCAGAATGTTTTGCTAGTATTAAAGGTAACTGCTTCTCTCCAGAAGAAGGATTCTATTTTGAATCTGATTAGGCTTGGGGAGTATAAACTGACCATCTACTTTGACTAGCCTTATGGTTGAGAACAAAAGGAAGTCTTTGAAAAAGAAATGTAAATAGCCATTTTGATGTTCAGCTTGTTGACTTTATGATTCATCAGGCAATCATCATATAGAAGTAAAAAATAAACTTTCAGATATCTCTATGTGCAGATGTAATGGTATGTGGGAATGACCTTGGGAAGCAAGAGGAAGAGATGCTGCCTAAGGAACAATCAGATAAAAGGAGTGGGGGAGCTCTCCGCCGAGAAAAATAAACTTAGAAAAGATCTGCCTAACTTATTAGGCAGCAGGAGATTTGTACTTTCAGACTTGCAAAACTCTGTTCACGCAGAATTTACAATGAATTGGATTAGCTCATCTTGTTGTGTTTCCTGTCTGGTCTACTTGAGAGGCTGATAGCAAGATTACTCTTCTATTCTAGTTTATGGCTTTCCTTCCCTTTAAAAAAGTGCAGGAAACATTAAAAGGTACATAATTTTATATACCACCTTTTTCTTTTTAATGCATGCATTAAGGGGTCAATTGGCTCCCAAATAGCACGACCAAATTTATGCTAGAGATATGACAAAATCAAATAATCAAATAAAAACCTTTATCATGGCCTTTAGGCCAGAGAAAATCATGAGTGCATTTTTCAACCATCATCACTGATACTCTCCTAAACAATTTTTCCTCAGCAATTCTCTTTCTTCCGTCTGCTATGCCAATCAGCCAAATCTATTACAGTCATAGACCAGCATAGGAAGGGTGGAATACAAACAGTTAATAATTTTAAAAACTAAAAAAAATCTAAAATTCCCTTAAGTTTTATTGCTTTGACATACAAGATATATAAGAATTAGCAAGTTTGTTTAGGAAAGATTCATTAATAAGACAGGTTGGGAGAAAGGAGCATAGCACCCTATTGTATATTTTGTGGATTTTTGACAACTGTGTTAGCATATGTTTTTGCATGCCATGCATGTAGTTCTGAAGGAGAAAGAGGTGCTTTTATGTACTTGGGAATCTGTGAAACATACACTTTGTGCAACAAGGGTCATTGCTTCCCTTGTTTTAAGCCTGATTCTCTTTTGTTCATTGAATGTAACATTCAGCTGGCATGCGTACGTATAGAATTCAACCCACTGAGCCCTTATACAAACAATAGGTCTCATAATTTCAGGGATTCCAAGCAAGATAGCTGTATATCAATAACTGCAAGGGTGTTGATAGTGTTTTTCTTTTGTCTAAAACTAACAATTGCAGTCTGAGGTTTTTTTGCAGGAAAAAAACAAGAAATATTTTCTCAGAAAACTCATTTCAAAGTTAGAATGAGGAAGGTAAATTGAGAAATATTTTCTATTCTTTAAAAAAAAATCACAGTGCTTTCCAGAACAAACATTTAGTTTGGCAAGTGTATACTTTTTTTGTAATTGGGTATATGGCCTTGAAAACAATATTATACAATGATGAATTCTATTCCTCCCTATACAAGAAAATAGTCCTTCTCAAGATTAGGTTGAAAAGCAATACCAATCTCATTGTTCTGAGCAATATGATTCAAGGATAAGTATTTTACAAGTTTTTTTTCTGCCCTAGATTTACCAGATCAATGTTCTCCTAGCCCATGTCATAGAGATGGTACAATAAGTTGTGAAGATCTAAAAGGTGGATATCTTTGCCATTGCAGGAGAGGTTGGGAAGGCGAGAAATGTGATAAAGGTAAGTTTAGACCGAAGCTGCTACTACTGCTACAATTCTGTTGGATAGAGAAAAATATAGAATATGGATTTTTTTTTTTACATACAATCTCTGGCATCTCCAGATCGGGATTGGCAGAGCTATTCTATGAAATCTTGCTGATAGTCATAATAGAGACAGTAATGAGCAAACAAATCAGTGGATTTATTAAAACGATAACAGAAGACTTGATCGAAAGAGATTCTGCACAGCTTTTTGCTCCATTCAGCCTAAAAACGTAATGCAGTATAAGATGACGATTGTGAATAACTGTGTAAATAAGTAAATTTAAACATCAGTTGACTTGAAAATTTCACCAGAGGTGAAAAAACCTTGCGTATACAGCATGTGGAATTTAATAAGGTGATACAGAGAGAGTTGATGTTTTGTTTTAAATTGTTCCTGTTGGAATTTGTTTGGAAACTCAAACAGTCTTTTTCCATTTCCAGATACTAATGAATGTGCAGATCATAATGGTGGATGTAAGCAGATCTGTTATAACAAGCTAGGCAGCTATCGCTGCTCATGTTATTCCGGCTATGCTCTTATGAGTGACAATAAATCATGTAAAGGTAAGCTATGAAATAGAGAAGAACAATATGGAATCCACCCTTGTATTACACAAACAAGCCTGTTTTGAATCTGATTTGATCCGGTCGCTTTTTTCCTGCTTCCTCTTTCTCTTTTTGATTTGGATTTTTTTTTCATTTAACTTCTTTTATACCTTTTCCTTCAGCTCTTAATTAGAAATTGCCTATTA
>JANHZU010004165.1:33119-44774 GCA_032468055.1 Acrochordus granulatus | reverse complement strand
TGGAACGGATTATCCGACTTTCCATTGTTTCCTATGGGAAACCTCGTTCCGCTGGACGAGCATTTCGCGCTAAGAGCATTTTTCCGGAACGGATTAATCTCGTCTTATAAGGCACCACTGTACTTCACGTAAAAAAAATAAAATACAACAAGCTAGCAAGCTTTGTGTATTATTACACATGTAATGCATGGAGATAAGACTTGAAAACAGCTCTATTTCTACATTTTTGTTCTATTTTGTTTTGATTAGAATCACAGAATTAATTCCTGCAACTCAAGACTTTTTTCTTGGGTGACTACAGGAACCTTAAACACCCAGCAGATTGATCAGGTCCTTGCAATCCAGATTTCTTGGTGATTAAAAAGTATAATCTTAAACAGTCAAAGTGACCACAGTGCTTTTTATGAAATTAATAACAGAGCTGTTAAAAGGCAATATACAGACACATTTCTGGTTGACTGAAGAAATTGTGATTATGGCCATTTGTTTTTAACTTACTGAGGAAATCTTATCTATTGTTTGTTTGATTAACTGAAGTAGTATGTGTACTTAGCCCTCTGTTTCTTATTCTGTAGCTTACCCATTTGATGTCAACGAAACCAGGAAGCAGTGGGAAGTAAAAGTAAATATTTCAATTCGTCCAGCCACAGATACAGGGGTGCTTTTTGCTCTTGTTAGCCGTGAAGCAATAGTACCTTTGTCAGTGGCTCTGATTGACTATCATTCTACAAAGAAATTTAAACAACAGGTAAACATCTTGAAAAGCTTCATGTTTGTTTTAATTTGCATCAAAAACGATGGAAAATCTATCAAAACGGAGCATAGAAACTAAATTGTTTAATTAAGAGTCCAGTTAATCTCTTAAATAGAGATTTTAACATATGTTATAATGATACTAGATTAGAAACTAGGAGACTGTGAGTTCTAGTACTCACAGTACTCACTGCTTTAGGCACGAAAGCCAGCTAAGAGACTTTGGGATGATCATTTCTCTTAGCTTAACTCATTTCATAGGATGGTTGTTGTGGGGAAAATTGGAGGAGGAAGGAGTATTATGTTCATGGCCTTGTGTTATTCATAAAAATAATAACAGTGGGATAAAAACAAAAATAAAGCATCACAAGTGGCCGTATATTATTAGAACTGAAAGTAGCAAAAATAAGAAAACACTGGAGTTTGAGGCAGGACACTGATTGAATAAGTTCTTTGTACAGATGGAGAGAAGGCTGGTTGGCTCATAAAATTCTCAATATTTGCAAATTGGCTTCAGGCTACTTTGTACTATGAGAATTTAGGGAGTGGACATGTAGGGTTTTTATCAACAGAGCTAAACTTCATGGACTTTTTCCTTCCCTGTAACACGTGTAAAACAATATATGCTGATATCTTCACACTTTTAATATTCTGCTTTTGAATTAATATATTCTAGATTAGATGGTCTGATCCAATCAGGCCGTTGTGGATATGTTTGTGTGGATAATATAGCAAGGAAAAACCTTTGAATTATTGAACAGTTGCATAAATACTAATTCATATTAATGAATGCATTTTGTTGTGATTTCTGGGGAGTGGGAATATTAGGTTGTTTTAGAGTGGTTCTCTACTACAATTTATGTGTCATAATAACATCTTCAGTGTTTAATATGTTTCTGAAAAAGTACAGTAAATCCGTGTTTCATTGACAGACATATTTTTTTATTTCCTTGCTGTACAGTTTATTGTCTTGGCAGTGAAGAACACAGTGGTTTGTAGGCTGGCAGTAAGCATTTGTGACAAACAGGAGCACTTGGTGGACATCTCCATCAGCAATAGTCAGATAGCTTTGGCAGTGGATGGGACTGCAGGACAGAACGAACTAAGCCAAGCGCAGCTGGAAGATGTTCTGCCTGTTTTAGACAATTATCTACAGTCATCTGTAAAGACCTATGTGGGAGGACTGCCAGGTGAGTATTAAATGCTATATCCAGAATGCAGATGATCTGTTCATTGATAGAACTGGGATCAAAAAAGTAGCCCGTGAAATTTGGTCTTTTGCACCTTTCTTTTTTAATCACCTTACAGCATGGAAGTTGACTCCTTTGGGAAATTAAGAAATAAAGCACAACTAAATCTGATTTTACTTTAATAAGGAAAACATTTTTGCCTCAGACCCTGTTTTTAATAAAGAGCCAGAAAGAAGTAATTGAAAATGAATGTAACATAGTTTACAATATGCATATTCATAGAAGAGCAAATAAGTTTCCTTGAAAGTTTGTCCAGTATAGTAGAACTGATGATAGATTTCCCTTCAAGGCTAGCTACTCTTCTGCAGGATTCCAATGTATGAATTCAGCCATGTCAGATCATTTGGATGCAAAGGCATCGACTTGTTCTGTTTTTTATGCAATTAAGTATATTTCCATTAGCAAACATGGTTATTTTTTTCATAATATCCAGGCAGTATGCTGCACGTTATTTACAGGAAGTAGTCCCAAAGCCGATTACAATTGCTGGATGTGTAGGGGTCATAAAAAATAGCATTCCTCATGCTTAAAGGGTTTTCATGTGGCTGTCGTCAAATGATCAGTGGTTTCCATCACTGCCAAATTTAGCAGTAGATCTGTGAAGGTTTGGGATGCCTTATAGTAGATCAGAATACTGAAATAGTTTACAAAGCATTTTAAAAATTCAGATGTGTTTATGGTTCATGCAGTCATTTGGATTAAAGCACATCTTAACATGTAGTGACTCTTAGGGCTGTGCAACCCTGTGGTACAGCAATGAATGTCCTCAGGAAGGACACAGCTGCTTTAAACAGTTTGTTATCATAGTTGTGGGTGTTTGTGGCAAAACCAGTATCAGTTTTGATTCAGGATCACTCATGTACAACAACAGATTAAATGACAAAGTTAGTTTGTAAAAACATACCAAATCACAGACACATTCATGCTCTTTCTTCCAATTATAATATGTAGAAGTGCATTCCACTAATGCCTGCTGAAGGCCCAATTCTGTTTTCCAGTATATGTGAAGAGTATGCCCACTGAATGTAGGAATATGCTATGGGCTTGTGCATTTCTCTTGCTGCACATGTAGTTGTTAGTATTAATCAAGCCTGTACTAAGGATCTGTCCATATCCTGTGACCAACTTAGATTTAGCTCTGTATTCTAAAATTGATATTAAAGGGGCTATGTCTGTTTCTCCCTGTGTATGTTTGTTTGTGTGAACGAGCTCTTGGAAAGATAAGTTTTTGTACTGTATGAATAACATTAGCAGAGGGAGAATAGTTAACAGTTAATGAAAAAACCCAAGGCCTTGGTTCTCAAATACTTGCATCATTTTTGTTAATCGTGGATATTTGGATATATGAGACTTCAATAATGTTGCATCTTATTTGCTCCTCATTTTTATTTTCTGAGCACTTACGAGTTTTTACAGATGCAAGAGTCTAAAAGCCTTGATTTGCAGAGAAGTCCTGCAGAAGCAGAATGCAAATGTCAACTGTTCTGCCTTTCCTTGTGTTTTCTGTCCCACCCCATGCAAGCAGTTGTTTTTCCCAGCTAAGTAATGTCTTCCCAATGAGTGCAAAGTTCTTCCTGATTCTTTCTGCATTATTACCCAAAGCCTATGAAAGAAACTTCCTTCCATATATTTCAGGGAGAGAAGAGAGGATGGGGATAATGCTATAGAAGATTATGCTTCAGATGAATGTACAGTTTTAGGCACAGTTTGAAGTGAAATCTTCACCTCTGAAGCCCTCTGGGAACTTTCACTTCCACGTCAGTCTCTTCCAGTTATGAGATCCTCTTCAGAGATTCATCTACAGACCAGGGCAAGCGAGGACTTGGGTGCTGGCTCCCTGATTTTAGAATACTCTTCTGAGGAAGACTAATACAACAATTTAGACAAGAGTTAAAACTGTCAGGATGGTGCACATGACATTATGATCCAATCCCCCCTCTCCCCTCTTTTCCACATCAGTGCATGTACAAAGAATCAGGACTCAGATTGTGATCGCATCCATCATCTGGGGAGCTCAATTTTATTTTAAAGATTAACATGAAGATTTTGAAAGGAGTGTTATCTCAGGATACAAGTTCCGGTTCTTCATATGTAAAAATGCTTTTTGTGAATGTTTCTTTTCATAATGGGACTGAATTCTTCATACTGTTATTACCGATAAGACACATGAATCACTTACAACTTCAAAAAGAACATTTTTTTTCTAGATATTTGGAAATTAAGAAGAATGAGGAGTTTGGTTATAGTGTTTATTGAAGATGTCTTCCTTTGTTGTTCTTGTTTTTTAAATAACCAGATGTTCCTGTCACTTCAAGTCCAGTCACTGCTTTCTACCATGGATGCATGATGGTGAAAGTTAACAATCAAGCTCTGGATTTAGATGAAGCTCTCCAAAAGACCAGTGACATCACCTCTCATTCTTGTCCTCCAGTAGAAATTGGTCAATAGATGCCACTGCAATACACACAGAATTTTTGTATTCAACACGTGCATTTCAATGCTAGCACCATATATATATGTGTGTGTGTGTGTGTGTGTGTGTAAAAAATATTTTTTCAGACTTCCAGCACTATGTGTATAGTTCTCATGAACACTGAAGTTACGTAGGATCTACTGAATTAATTATTGAAATATTTCTTTGCTTGGGAGGATTTAAAATATGTAATATATTTGTAAATAGTTGAGAAGACTAATATTAATAACCAGAAGCTGCAAATTATTGTCTGAGCTGAATAATTGAAAGTTCATGGCCGCTGGTAATTATTCTGTGTGGGCTGGAAGATTAAAAATAATTCTGTATTTTTTTAATGCTGCTTCCTGACTTAAAAAATATATATAAAAAATAAAACAGAAAACTTTTTGTTGTATCATCTGAAGTAAGGACAGCATTTGTCCTAGGTGAATATGAGCCTAGGAGAAAAAAAAACATTTTTTTTCTCATTCAAAGCTTAAGCTTAGCAAATGCCTTTTTGTTACTAATTTAGACATAAGTTTGACTTTTTAGAAAAATCCTGCATGGCAAATAGCAATTATGGAGGGAACAAGGAACATTTAAATCCACATGTTCAGTAGTGCTTTCTATTTTCCTCTGTTGGTTTCTTTTGCCTTTGTTGAAAGTATAATTTCTCTATATTAGTATACTTCTATACCATTAGTATACTATTCTATACCATATAATTTCTCTATATTAGTATACTTCTATACCATAAATTAAGGCTTGTAAGCTAAAGTCCTCCTACAAATGCTATTCTCACCTAGGATACAGTACAAATGGATAGGATACAGAAGCATGTGGTGGAATACCCTGCTTTTCCCTTGGCTTATTCAAAGGATGTTGTGGATCTTTTACCTGCTTCCTTGATCATTTTAGGGTGACCAGTTCCTTCAGCTTTCTTCCTCACAATACAAAAGTAAACTTTACCTAGGAGGATTGAAATCTCCAGAAGAGTGGGAGGAAAGAGGAGTAGAAAGGTGTTTTAAATATGTTTGCTGCCTTGGGTTATTATTGTAAAAATAATAAAGGCAGGATACAAATAAATAAATAAAATAAAAAAGCATGGCCAGAAGGTTTTTTCAGTGCACCAGTTGCAGCCTTACCTAGACAGGATGCTCTGAAGATACTTACTCATGATGTGGCCATCTTTTGAATGCCATTGATAGTATTTTTATAAAGTTTGAACCAAGATCCATATTAAGTGATCCCAGGAAGGAGTCCTGCAACAATGTACTCTGTCATTGACCTATATTTCTTTATATGACTTACCAGAAATTGGATAGGCATACTGACTCCCTACTCATCCAATTAACTGAATTAAGTATACTCAGATACTGCATTCCATGATAAACATATCTTCCATTAGTTTTTTGACTAGCCCCGTTATTTGCAGAAAATCAGGGATTGTGAAAAGGTTATCCAGTGTGAAAAGAGAAATTGTAGCTCTTCCAATGTAATTACACCAACTCTCATCAGCCTCAGATGTTATAACCAATGATCAAGTATGATAGAAATTGTGGTTCAATAGCTTGTAGAGTGCCACTGTATTTTAGACCTTGTTGTAAAGATCTATCACATTTAGTGACAAATGTTTATGTAAAGGTTCTAAAAGGAACCCTCTCACATCCACTGCAAAAGAAGATTTTAACAAATGTAGTAATGTGATCATTCCATATATTGCTGGAATATCAGAGAAACTCAGGAAGATTTTCAATAAACATAACATACATGTGTCCTTCAAACACACAAATATGCTGAAACACAAACTATTTCATCCTAAGAACAAGATAATCAAAATAAACAGACAGATATAATTTATGCCATACAATGTAATTAAGCCTGTTCAGATTTTTTACACTGGGTAGACAAACCAGCCTCTTTACAAAAGATTTCAACAACATAAAAGATCTGAATTGCTGCATCTATTTGCACCTTAAAGACAAGAGACATTCCTTTGATGACTGCAATTCCAAATCCTTGATAAAGAAATAACTGGTTATCGAGAAGAATCAAAGAATTAATGTATGTAAACACATTCAATCCTTCCCTTAATGGGGGAGGATTAGACATCATTAATCTCCTGTTTACAGTGTAGCTTTGACTCATCTTCACAAAAATCTTTCAGCATCCTCTGATATGTCATTTTGCTGACTCTTAAGGCAAAACTAGTCTTTAAATCTTTACTGCTTAGCATTGTCACTCTGTTAGCGTGTTATGTGAGAACCTTTTCCGGTGTGTATCCTGTATCCTGTCTTGTGAGAAATGCATATATTTTGCCACCTCTTTCCACATTGAGAAAGTCTCCTGGATAGGAGACAAAATGTTTTCTGATTATATCAAATAATAGAAGTCCAGTTGCCTTTTTGAGAACATTTTTGCATTTATTTGTTTTGCAATTTTGCTATATTCAGTGACAGAGGATAGAAGGAAATGCTGCAGAATCCATCTAACTGCTAAAGTTTCCAACTTTCTTTCTCAGGGCTAATAGATCTGAGATTACTTTGCAGAAAGACTCACAAAGAGAATGGTGGAGTTGCATCTGCAGGAGGGTGAGACAAGCTATATCCTACTGGTTTGTTTGCTGTTCCAAGTTCAAAGAAGCTGAAGTACCATTGCCGGAATGAAGTTTGTAGATAAGCCATGCTGCCTGAGGTTTCCCAAAAGCATGTCAAATTCACCAGGTGTACAGATATTTTCAGAGCTTTCTCATCTACAAGGTTGATAATAAGGTTGGTCTCAAATCACTTCTGAAATTCAACAGAAGGTTGTTAATATTGATATGGTTAATATACATCAAACAGGATCACTTTAATTTTTTCAAATCGAAAAATTCTCCACAGTGTTGACATTTCCTCAGTGAACTCTCAGGACTGTTTGGTTTCCAAGACTGTGGGGCCTGAGATGTATTTTGTTTTAAATAATCCTTCATAAAAAATTCAGCTTTCTGTCTAATATGATTGAAACCCAGCCTGAGTGTGTTTTATAATGCATTGAACTTGTAAAGCTATAGATGTTGCATTATTCAGAACATGATGGGGAAAAAAACAGGAATATATGTGTGTGTTGAGGGAGTAGAATCAAAGAAATCAGTGCAACCTGATCTATCACGTTATCTCATTTTATTTACTTTCCAGAACTCATCCAAATATTAGAGTGAGAGAAAAATCAATACCAATTTTCACCTTTGTCACGTTCCAAGCTTCAAATATTAATGAATGTCAAATTTGACCACATTGCTTCACACCACCTGCTCTGCAATAATATATCAGAACCTTTATTAAAAATGTAAAATTGTCATTGAATTTCCAAATACGATTCTCCAGTGGCTAATTCTGCTTGTTTTATTAATAAGTGGGTTCTGATGAGTAATGCTAATTTAATATGCCTGCATGTAAGATTAAACCATAAATTATTTCTGCTGAAGGTGATGAAATTTGACTGCTACAGGGTTGTCAAGCAATAACTTTCTGCATTAACCCTATAGGTACAAAAATTGAAGGATATATTATTCCCGGAGAGGGCAGATGGAATCAATTTATGTTTAGCATAAACATTAATAAAGGTTGTTATAAACACACCTCCTTCCATGTATTTCATTTTTAAGACGTGTATTATTATCAAGATGCACACTGAATAGTTGGGGATATTTGAATTAATACAACGGCTAAGATCTGTCCTCAGATTTTCCAAAGTTTTCTTTCCCAGAGAAGAGGCTTAAATTTTATTACTTTATTATTAGGGCTCTTCAAAGTTTCTATCTATAATATTTCTCAGCTTATTTTACTGTTGAACAGAGAGAGAGAAGTTACTTTCCATTTCATATGTCAAGTGACACAGTTTTGTAGCTAACTATCCATACTTCATGATTTCTTAGCTGTCCAATATTTTATGATTTCATCCAATGGGAAGAGAACCTTATTCATGGAATTTAGTTGAGGCCGTGGGCATCTGCAGCGTACTTAGAATCCATGAAACTGACAAAAAGTGTTTAGATACCACAATGCAAGCTCTGCCTCTTGTGTACTTAGGTGCAAGCATTGTGATTCAAATACAAAAGGACTGCAGATTATACTGTGATACCGTGATGCATTTTTCATTATTTGCCTCTCTTGACTTCACCAGAGAGGCCATGAAGTCAGGGTGTCTGATATACACACACACAAGCTTTGAATAATAAAAGTGGGACAGTCTCTACCCATTAGAATATCACTAATGTTTTTCTTTAGGAAAAAAAATCCCATCATCAAACTAAATAATAAAGGTTGAAATTATTACAGAAGTTTTCATTGCAACCCTAATTGAAATATTATAATCTGTCCTTGCTATTTATGGAAAGAATTAGTGGCTACCCTTTGCAATTCCAAGAAAGATTCATCAAAACAAAAAATTTCCTTTCTTTGCATGTTTTATAAGGAGCAGTAAAAAATCTCAGCAGTTCACTATTCTTTTAGGCTTTTCCAAATACAAGGTACCGTATCTTTGCAAGAGAAATTTAAAACATACAAATAAACATAGCTATTCTAATCTAAAAACCTAATCTCAGAAGCAATTGCCCTGCTTATTCAGCATCATAAAAGCTGTTTCAATGTGCAGTGATGCCGAGAAAACATTTTGGCATTCACAGTGGGGATAGTATCTCATTTTGAGAAGTATATATTAAGAATAAGAATCATATTGATATAAATTGCTGCATAGAACACACTATACACATGCAACAGTAGAGAATGTACGTATGCTGGAGATGGGGTGGTCCTGCCTCATTTTTGTCAGCATTGTGGGTAAAAATAAGCATCAAGGATATTGGTTTACCACACATAAGGAAGATGTGGAACAGTTCACTTTCCATATCACGCCAACATTACTTTCAGAATAGGAGTAATGGAGCTACTATCAGAACTAGATTATTACATAATATTGAACATAGAAGCATCTAGAAAAGAATATATGTTCCAAAATATATCTGAAGGGCAGATGTAGGTTCTAGTTTTACAGTGCTTTGAGGAAACATATCCATTCTCTTCTGAATGTGTACAATGTGTACCATGTGTCAGTGTGAAAAAGTAATCTACTTAAATCAACTTGGTTAAAAGGAATAGGTGTGGACAGTTGTTTGAGAAGTTCAGGAAACAATTGGGACTGATGTGGGCCAGGACTGTTATCTATCTCTGTCCCTGTCTCTGTAGCTCTCATCTCTCATCACTCTCTATCTCACAAAGTTTAGCTCTTCTCATTTCATTGAAACTCTTGCCACAAGGATTCTAGAGATACATCTGGAACAAATTGTTCTGAAGATTTCCATTTCCAATTAGTGTAAAAAAAAATCACAAATCATTTCTCAGGCTCTGATGTGCCATGGATCCACAATCTGAGGCATAGTTTTCAAAAGAATTATTCCCAAGACTGTATGTCCCTTCAAAAACACTCCAGAACTTGTTTATGAAAAAAAAAAATCAGATTTTGGTGTCATTTGTTCGTTCAGATTCACTGTGTATATAAGAAAGACTCATATGAAGCTCAAATAATATTTAGTTTTAATAATTCTAATAACATCTAGTTACCCCCAGATTTGGGAGGGGGAACCTTCAGAGAATCCAAAAGTAATGGAATTACAGTTTCATAACAGTTTCATACAATGGAATATTTTTGAAAACAATGATTTCTAAGTTCATATCTAGCAGATTTTCTGAACTCAGATTTCTTTTAATTATGTGGGGAAGCTGCTTATTAGAATAGCACATACATTGTTGGATGGGTCTTATAAGAAATATGGTCCCAATAAATTTTCCTTTTGAAGCTTCAGACTATTATGATCTTATATAGTTATGGAAAAGAATTTTGCTTGGTCTGTATTTTTGTGTACTTTCAGGATTTATATAAGGACTGAAAAACAGCAATCTTGTGGATTAAGCACCTCTCCAAATATTGTAATGCTGTTTTCAACTTTATAAAGTAGTCTGTTAGAGTAAAAAATATGGACAAAAATGCATATAATGGGCAATTTGTATTTTAGAGAAAATTGCATTTAAATCTACAAAGTGAGATTGATAGGTGAAAGATTTGTGACTAATTGTGTATGAAATTGGCATAGAATGGAAACAGTCTTATTTTTCATCTCCAATTCTATTCATCTGTTCAATAATATGCCCCATACAGTTCAATGGGATTACTTTCATATGTAAAAAAAGGATTGTAGCCTAATCTGATTTATGGGATAGCTTGGCAATCTTAATTCATGAGAAGATGAATATAAGCCTGCAATTTGCTCCTGATTTGTGTCTCTTGTTCATTAATTATTTGCACGGTGTTTACTATAACCATGATTACTAAGAGGGAGAAAGAAGTGATTTAACTAAATTTGAAACTGACTCAATAATTCAAGGAACAATAATTAGATAAAATGGTTCCACTCATAGACAATAGGTAAATGACACATTTGACATTATTCTGACTATGACTACAATATGTCAGACAGAAATAATCATAAGCTCAGCATTACACAAATCAGACCCCAGCATTTTCTGGACACATTTCACTTTCTAATTTATGCTATAGAATCTTAAAGTGTGAAATATTGCAATTTCAATGGAAGTACAAAAACCTAAGATTGTGGAATAGTAGATTGAGTTCACAACATGTGCATAAGAGCAAATAGTGTGATGCAGGTCTCAATCTTATAAAATATAAAATGGTGTAGCTGCAGAATTCCTGCTTAGCCTTAGAATATATAAAGTTTCTTGAGTTTTGTGCTATTACAAGAATCAAGAAGTAATAAAAACTAAAATTGGTAGGATTGGTTGTATCTGAAATGAAAAAAAATAACAGAACTTAAGAACAGAAAGATTTAATGTAGAGTTATTACTTCATGTAATAACTGTTATATATTATATAACTATTATATAGTCATACTGAAAATCTGAGACTACAAGTAGGAGAAGAGATGGCAGAACCAGAGGGAGGGTGAAAAGAGGGATTAGAGTCACCACATAGCCACATACATACTAAATCTACTCCCCCTCCCAATTGCCATTGAACCTTAACTGGCTCGAACCAGGTGTTGATCATTAGTTGAGAAATTCTTGTGTATAGCCTTTTATCAATAAATAATTTAATCTGAACCTTTATTTATTTATTTATTAAATTTTTATGCCGCCGAAATCC
>JANHZU010004165.1:15067-31945 GCA_032468055.1 Acrochordus granulatus | reverse complement strand
AAAAGACTTTCTCAATTCAGAATTCTGAATTGAGAAAGTCTTTTGGATTAAAGGTGAAGCGTCTTCTACTTAAAAAATCCAATCCAGATGCCTGTTTTTTAAACTTTTGTTGCGATTACCTGCAAGTACAGAAAACAGTGACCTTGGTTAATTTTCACACACAGCAACCTTTCAGCTGGTTGGGTTGAGTTTAACTCAACGGTCACATTGCCTACAGCTACTAAAGGTATCTTTGAAGACTATTGGTCTGTAGTAGATAGGAAGCTACAAATTGCCACCAGAGTGTTGGCAAGTTAGTATGATTGAGTCTGTCTTCTTACCAGCATTCTGCTCCAAATCTAATTTTTATTTTCAGACTTGTTAGATTGGAGCAAGTATCACCACAGTATCCCAGGCATTATATTGGCTCCTGTCTAGCCCCTAGCAAATTTGAAGGCTTTATTATTTTGTTTAGGAACTGGACTACTGAAATTTATTTTCCCAAGACTACACCCTGTCTAGGAATGGAGGTTTCCCTTTAACCATTTCAGTGTGGTCAGAAATATCTAAAAGCACTAAATTAATTATAAAATAGTTTTTAATCATCCCAAATTACTTCCTTCTAAAAATATTTCTACTGCCCCCTCATGCAATAGTATTGCTAACTAATTGCTAAAATACGTTTAAAGCAGATATATTAAAGAACAAGTCCCAGAATCCCCATTATACCAGATCAAGCTTGTTTGGAACATCTGAGATGTTCTTGGCTGTAATCAGTTATGCAAGATTCAAAATTAAATGCCTATCATAGATCAGTATTTCTCAACCTGTGAGCTTTAAGATGTGTGGACTTAACTCCCAAAATTCCTCAGCAAGCATGGGTGGCTGGGGAATTCTGGGAGTTGAAGTCCACACATCTGAAAGCTCACAACATTGAGAAATACTATCCTAAAGCATTTTTAAACCTTTTAAAATATGTGTTATCACCCAAAATAGATTAGGATGTTATGTGTTCTAATAGAAATTAAAAAGAGAAAAAAGTGCCAAGCATATACTTTCCCTTATTTAGCCTGTTCAGAGAAATGTTAGTAGATTAAACATATAATGTAGGAAGAGTGGCACATTGAGGATATTTGGGGAATATAATACAGAATGCATTTTTTTCTTCAAACGTGTAAGTTATTTTGTCCCAAGATTATATATTCATATATATTCTCAGCCATCTCTGTTTATGGGGATAATGAAGTAGAAGAGGATTGTAAGCCCTAATAACCTACTAGGAAATCCAGTCTGGTGTACTGATTAAGGCATCAGGCTGGAAACTGGGAGATGTGAGTTCTCGTCTGCTTTGAGCACAAATCCAGCCAGGTGACCTTGGGCCAATCACTCTTTCAGCCCCTGGAAAGACGCAATGGTAAAGTACTTCTGAAAAACCTTGCCAAGAAGGCCACAGGGGTTGTCCAGGCAGTTTCCAAGAATCAGACATGATTAAACAGAATTAAAAAAACTATTGCTGCATCCGTTCCCAGCTTTCACATTTCCCTATGGCCATGTGAGACTTGGACAACATGAGAGTCTTTAAACTAGGAACAGGAAAAGGAACTCTGTCCAGCCTTTTCAGAACAGATGTTGACCCCAAATCTTTCCTCGTTCCCAACAGATGCTTTTTACAATATCCTTTCTTGTGCCCCAGAATTAATTGGCTGAATCTGCAGTATGCAGAAAGCAGTATCTTTATTTCCAGTGGTATTAAATCCTACATAGCATAAACTATTCAGACGAGAATAAACCCAAATAACTGAAAATATATTCCATCTTTCAATATATTACCTTGGGGGTGGGAAATGGGAGGAACCTAAATCATACTAGATCAGGCTATTTTATCCCTCTTTTTTGTTAACATGAAAATATGAGGAATACATAATATTTTATTGTAAAATAACTACCACAATCTTTTGGAAGACATCTTCACCCAAAAGAAGATGCTGAATAAGAAGAAAAAAAGAGAAACGTCTTTCTTAAGACAATTGGCTCAGAGATATTTAGATAAATTTTGATATTTTTTTATTGGCAATAAATCATCAAATTGCCAATTTTGCATAATAAAATGAAAAGATGGGGAAATCTTGCATTTATATAAAACATGGATGAAATTTCTTGGGAGTATTAAACCACATAGGAAAATTAAATGTGTAGCTGCATAGATAATCTGGGTGGCTATAGGGAGAATATTAGGATACTCATTCTGGTTTTGACTAATTTATTACTATAGCTGATTCTGAATACAACTGAGTTTAGTTCTGGCTTCAAAACGTTGGGCAATTTGATTTGATTTGCATTTTAAAGGAAAAGTAACCAGATTGCATTACAATTAGTTTTTAGATTCTGCTCTTCTCTGAATATTGTAATAAAGGTCTCAGATCAAAAATTACATACAAATATAAAGGGAAAATACTTACAGAAGTGACTGTATTGTTGAAAGATGCATATGAAAATAAAGGCCATTTTTTCTGACAGACCTTAATAAGGAGGATATTAACAGGATTTAATAGAAGCTATGTGAGATGTAGATTAGTTTGGTAGTTTTCTTTGGTAAAACAGAGTTAAGTCAAGTATTTTTTAAAAATTATCTTAAGTTTAACCAGACATAAATCTCAAATACAGTCAGCTGTGACTCTGTCAGAAAAGATATATTCGTTGGAGTGAAAAAAAATACTTGAAAATGCTGAAAATAGGTCCAGTAGCCAAAATGGAAGCTTAACATTGATTTCATGAACTATTTGCTTACACTTAGACTGTCCATTTTTCATTCTGACATTAAGACTTAAAATAATGAAATACAATGCCACACAAAATGACATTCATGAATGGAAGCTAACCTAGTCAGCACACATTGTTGTCACTGCCAAAGCTGTTTTTCTTTTCAAAAACAGATGGATAATGATCTATTGGCTACGGTACGTACGGTGGAGGCTTTTCACCTGACAAGAAATAGGCTGGTGTGTATAATGGAGGAGCATTAGGAGGAACCCCATGGTTACAGCTGGCCTGAGAGGGTGGCTGGGGGTCATCAGCTACAGATACATCAGTCGACGAAGATGTTGGGAAATTGCCGGTTGGCTGCACCAAGACAAAGAAAAATCTTTCAATGATTAATTATGAACTGGAATGTAAAACAGCATTTCAAATGTGTGTTGATGTTCTTTATAATTTCTAACCCCCAAATCACGGATTTGCCACTGCAAAGGTTTACACACACACATGCTCTTACTCCAAGTCATTCTCAAATCTGAGCCACAATTTTTTTTTTGGGTGTAGGAATGATGTATGAACCCAGCCAAAGCAGGGAGATGGAGGAAGCAAACCAAGGACTGAAAACAATAATCATGTCTTATTGTTATATTTAAATCCAGATCCTGAGCTTCTGGTTTGTTTTATGCTTGGCCCAATTCTTTTGACTTTTTTTTTTTGACCACAAGCAGTAAAGCAAGCAAACAAGCAAGTGCTTATCTCCAGGATTGACTCTGCTTGCTCTTACTTTGTTCAAAGACCATTGGAAAAGGCATTCTCAGCTTAACTCAAGCCAGAAACATTGTCTATGATAGCTTTCAATATCCTGAAATTCTGATTTATCTGTCCTGTTTTGATTCTGTGTCTGCACTAACCCTTTTCCATTGGCCATATAAATCAGTGTTACTCAACACTGGCAACTTTAAAATGGAGTGGACTTCAATTCCCAGAATTCCCCAGTTAGTATGGCTGGCTGGGGAATTCTGAGAGTTGAAATCCAGCCAACATAAAGTTGTCAAGCTTAAGAAATAATAATATCAATGTTAAGCTGTGGTAGGAACAGATATTCCTGATTTCATTACACATACAGAGATGAAAAGGTGCTCCTTTGTCTACCTCATACTCCTTGCACTATATGCTCAAAAATGCAGAAGAAATTCCACAAACAGCCAAGAACATTTGAGTACCAGCTTTCAGGCTTGCATTAGAATAGCCAATATGCATCCATAAATCCACACACAAAATTTACACAAAATACAAAAGCAATCCAAGGATGCCACTGTGAACACGTCATGTACAGGCCCACCTATACTCTACCTGAAGGGGTAAATGATAGGAAGGATAATGAGGAAGAGAGGCTGCTGAAGGACAAAATCCAGCATAGGTCAAAATCTGTTGTGCAGGGTTGTAAAGGATCTGTGGTGGAGGAGCAGAGCTGAAGGCAATCTGGGAGACAGGCACCTGTAGTAGCAAGAGATGGATCACTTTTACTTCCTTCCCAAGTCTGATTTTAATACTGAATATTTTTTCCTTGAATTACACCTTCCCAAATAATACACCATCCCATTTGTACAGATGGACAAATTAAAGTTTTTAAAGAGGTATCAATCCATCCTTGACCACATTTAAAAAGTCAACTGTTTTTCTTTCCTGCTTTTATTTGGACCCTGCAAAACTCAGATAGTAATGGAGTTGGCATATCCTCATTCTTGCAAAAATCCACAAAACCATTACATGGCAGCAAAGAGAGCAGTGTTTCTCTTTGCTTGGTAGTTTTAAGATTCATGCTGGCTGTTGGAGGACAGCTGTCCAAGGTGGGGCAAGGTCTGACCTTCCCCCCAATGCCTTGAAGCTTATCTAATGTTTCCCAGGCTAAAACTACTAGTCTGAGGAGATTCCTGTAAAATAAGCAGATGCAATAAAATCACTGATTTTGAACTCTACACAAATGACACTAGCTGGGGAATTTTGGAAGTTGAAATCCACACATATTAAAGTTGCCAAGGTTGAGAAACACTGAGTTAGAGGGTTCTGTAGGCTGCTATCCAGGGTTTTGCAACTCTTGACAAGCCTAATTTATACCAGATTTCAAAATCACCTATGTAACAAAAGTGGAATTCTAAGAAATAGATACATAAATCTTTTCCCAACCAGGTTTTCTTCTGTTGAGTTGGACTATAATTCCCAGCATCCCCATATGCTGGGAATATACAGCATAATAATCATATACAGTAGATCATCTATTGGCTATATCTCTTTATGAAAATATTTTACCCAGGTAGCTATGGAATTTCTGATACACCAGCCTCCTTGGATGACATTATTGTTAGGAAGACATTCTTTGATTTTGCCATTGTTTTGCTGTCTTTTGCTTTATATTGCTAATAAGACAGTAGTCTGCCTGATGAATAAAATTATCAAAATTAATCCATAAATCACAGGAATTATTGATAAATAACCAGTGCATGGTGGGGAAGCCATGTAAGTTCTACTGTAAATTATCCACTGTCTATTGTGGCTGGCAAGGGAATTCTGGGAGTTGAAGTACACACTTCTTACAATTGCCAAGCTGAGAAACACTGCACTACATTGATGCCTGAATACTCTCTCTTTTAGCCTCTTGATGAAGCTTAAGGACAGAGAATGGCATGTTCATAGTCCAGTGATAAGGAGCAAAATAATTCTGCATCTTTGTCACTTTTGAAATTTAGCTCTGTAGGACTGCCTATGAGGATTATAATTAACATAATTATAATTACATACATAATAATATATATTATATATATATTATTATATATATATAATTATAATTGTGTTATAATCTACATCTATATATCTGTCTGTCTGTCTTTTCCATACATCACCTCCAGTAAAACAAGAACATTAAAAAAATTCTGTCTCCTTGTCTTATTCTATTAAACGTTTGCTTCTACTCCAGTCCATCCTTTTGGGTTCTATTCACTGGAGAAAAATATTCTTTAAAGACAAAGCTTCAGGCATTAATCACAGTTTAGCAAGTCAGCCTGAAGATAGATAGACAGATGGATAGATAGATGATAGATAGATAGATTTGCAGTTTTTGCAAAGATCAGGCCGCAGAAGCTGTTCACTCATTTTCATCAATTTTGTTATAAGAGGAATTTTCTTGCTGATTTATTGTTTAAAAGTGGTTAAGCTGTTTTGCTTTGAATGATAGATTTTAGGAATACATTTTTTCATGAAATCATAACTAATCAGGATGCTGCTTTTCTTCATTGTGTGAGGGGAATTGCAACTCTTCCACGTTAACTACAATGTCAGTTGGATTTGACATTTGCTTTCTGCCAAGATTTCTATAGAAAAAATCCAATTCAGTGCTGCAGGACTGCTTTCAGTCGCCTAGTAAATCTTGATTTGTTGTTGATTTGCATTTGTGTCTCCTAAACTATCATTTATTTCCATGGGTAACAAGTTCCACTTTACAAATATAAATACTGAATAAACTTGTCTATATTAATAATTACATAAGCATTTAAAAACAAGTATAACATCGTCAAACATTCAAATAAAAGTAAAGTCTGATAGCTTGGTGGGCAGTGCCAACCACTTCAAAAGTTTGTGTAAGCAACCATGTTTTATGTTAACTACTTCCTGACATTCATGTTAACTATATTAGAGTCAGTTCTAGCAAACAGTAATCTAGAGATGTTCCTGGAGGAGACACGCACGCGCGCACACACAGACCCACATACATGTGTTTGTATGTTTGTGTGTTTTCTGTTCTTTTTCCTTTTTGTCTTTTATTTTCCTTTCTTTTTTTCTTTTCACACTTACTTTACTATATTTTTTAATCTATTTCTTATTAGGCATGTAATTTTTTTAGTAAAAGCTATTTTAAAAAAACTTTATGATCAGCAAACTTATGATGTGCCACTGGAGAACACATTATAAATTTTAGCATATGTACATAAAGATGACAGCTAGGTAGAAGCATATACAGTAGTAGATTAAACTGATAATATGGCTATGCCTGTTTTCCTTTCAAATTCCAAACACTACAAGCCCTGTTAGTCAGTAAGATGGGCTTGTTACAATTCCTTAGAATTTTTTTTAAAGAAGGAAGTGCACCAAAGGAGTAAAATTCTTTTGAGTTTTCAATAGAAACTGAAGTGCAGAATGTTTAGTGCATATTCAGTTGCTGATTCTCGAGCATATTCAATAAAAATAGATCTACCCTATCTGAGCTGCAAAAAATCTGGACATCCATAAAAGGCAGCAAACCAATAGAGAAAACTCTACTTCTCCCACCTCTGGGGAGCATTAAGAACTTTACAGCCCGACTCTGATAGCTCTGTTCAAGGCAGTCAAGATTGATGCTATCTCAACTGCATGAAATCTAGATAAGCAGCTTTGAGAGATTTAACCAACGTTATTAAGTGAAAATTATTGTAAACAGAAAAACCTGAGAGATGCAAACATTCTGCATCAAGCTAGGTTATTTTAACGTAGCAAGGAAGCTGACATTTCTGGCATCAGTGAACCATAAGGACCTCACTCTGCACCCTTGTAGCCTATGGGATGTACAGTGTATCTGAACTTTCCTTGGATTCTACAGATTCTGCCAGAATGCAGACCCTGCAGGTCCTAAATACATCGTGAATGCCTTCCCGGTCTTTTCCTCACCTTTCTTCCAGCTGTCGCGAGTGCTGCAAAACGAAGGAGAGAGGCAGAGCTTCAAACAGAAGATGCTCAGACAGGCCGATACTCAAGATCTCGCGATATGCTGCGATTCTGTAGGTTAAGACTGTCGAGTCCACCCTCGCCAGGAAGCTTTTTGAGCGACTTTGGACTGCTCCCTAAGTCTTGCCACACCCAACCTCGTAAGACTGTTGTTGAGTTAAAGTTGAGGGAAAGGTGTGACATAAATCAAATGCAATCTTGTGCTTGATGTTTTTTCCTTCTCTCCCCCTCCTCGCAGAGAGATTGCTTAAGCAAGCTGTTTTCCTGAGCAGCTTTCCTCTCACAGCACAGCGCTTCCCGAAAAAGTGCTGGCAAATTAAGACACTGTGCTCTGTAACCTTGATTAGAATCTTCTCCGGTTTGTGCTGCTATCTAAAATTGACAAGATCTTAATCAACTTCACACTGCTGTAAAGGCTTTCTTTGGCCTCCCGAGCCACTCACAGCAAGGATGCTCGGCGAACAGCTGGCACTAGCACACTACTTTTGATTTACATTCCCTGCTTACTCTGCGTGATTTATGGAACTGCTTCCTTTCTTGTTATCCCTTCCTCTCCAGTGGATGTACAAAGGAAGGGGCAGTGGGGGAAAAGGGCTTTATCCAGTCTCCTTGTGAGTCAAGTTCCAGAAATCTTTCCCCCCTTTTGGGCTCATCTGACTGTTTGGAGTTAAATCTTCTAACTCCATCCAGGGACGATTTATTAAGAAAACGTTTTAAAGATTTATTACTGTCCTGGTGTCTCCCTTAATGCTCTCATTGTTCGGCAAATTCTAAATGAAGTATCAGTCCACTAATTAATGGCAACACACACGCAGTAGCTCTGGGCTGTCAAAAGAAGACAAGACTTACTTCAAATGCTACTTCTTTTCTTAGTCAAGTTATAACTAATAATATCAGCTATTAATTGGTGACAGAGAGTTAATCTTTCTTTAGTCAGTCTTGGTTTCATGGCCAATAATGTGATCTATGAAGTATTTCATGAAACCTATCCTTAGAAATTGTCTTTATGCGGCCAGAATACAAGAAAGTGACGCAAAAAAAAGTCACTTTTTTGTGATAATGGCAATGGCAAATCACATAGACAGGGGCGTAAGGAACACAGTCTATTCATGGTTACCAAGAATTGAATTTAATGTTAAGTTAGCTTTATATTTATGGTCCCACCAGGGTGCCAGGATGCATTTTGGAGCTGTGTGGACATAACATCAACAGCACTTTAATTCATGTTAACTCACTTTAACCACGCAGAAACAGGCAACTCCTTTAAGGAGACAGGTACAAGTACAAGCTGTACACCATACTTACTCTGGCATAGTCTTTTGTCTTCTAGTCCATAGTACTAAATATCTGTGTTTTATTTTGCTAAGACAATATAAACATGCTAGCATGTCCATCAATGGCAGGCAAGACTTACCACATCTTTAAAGGCCCCAAGTATGGCTGCTGTGATTATGCCAAGGAACAAACCAATGATGTTCAAGATGGTAGATGACCAGAGCAGTCGATAGAGGTGAATCACATCCTGACAGCTGCTCACACCAAGGAATTCATAATAGCTGGTAGAGTGTTCTGAACTAGAAATGGTATCAGAGCTTGAGCAACTGAGGAAAAGCAAAATGGTGCCATTCCAGCCTTGCCATTTCTCTCTTATAGTCCCCAAAATCACATCTGTTAGAATGTACTAATTCCGCCTTTTCTTGCCCCTCCCTCTAACAACAATTCTCAAGGTAAATTGGCAAGATACCTAGTATTAAAAACTATAGCAAGATACTAAATACAATGATATTTTGATGATTTGTCAAAATCTTGTAAGGGATTTTATGCAAAAGAATCCACAGATTTTCAAATCCCAAAAGCATTACTTTTCACTGTTTTGTGGACAAATTTAGGTTCATCCTTGGGATTAATGTTTTAAAATATGTTTCATAAATATACTTCAATGGACGGGGCTTAAACATAGCATATCTACGCTCTTAGTTGTCCCCTGCCAATCACAAATATCTGCACTACAAATGCAAAAATAAATGAATAGTACCAATAAATTACAAAGAATAAAACATATAAATAAGGAAAGCCAAGAATTGGTGGAAACTAGAGCGATCCATTTCTCATGAAAAAAGGATTTACAATGCTCCTTTATGATTGAGGATATTTTGGGGGGGATTTTTTAAATGTAAAAGCAGTGATTCTTCTTTTTCTCTCTTTTTCTTTTTAGGCAGTGGCAGTGATTCCTCTTTTTCTCATGAGCAATTACTACTAGCAAATATTTGGGATGAAAGTTATGGATTTGCACAATCCCTTGGACTATTTTTTCTTCAGCACCTGCAAAGATTAAAGGCAGCCAGGGTTTGTCCACAGCTAGCTATTCATTTTAATTGCTTACACTTCTAGCCTCCCCTTCATCTAGAAATTCATGTATGGCAGACATACGTTTTCTCTATTTATTATTGTTTATCAAATCTATATGGCTGCCCATCTCTCAAGAAGTGACTCTGGGTGGCATAAAACAAAGTTCCCTTCTCCCCCTCCACAACGACCCTGTGAAGCAGGTTGGTCTAAGAAATACTTACTTTTCACAGTTATATAAATCACAGCAGTAACATGTGTTACTTTTCACTTTCAGTTGGCATTTGTTGTTTAAGGCATAGCATGTCACCTGCATAGAGAAAAGGCCACTGATAATCATTAGTGCCACACTATTATTGATCCTCTTTTTATACGGATGGGCACCCAGGAGGGACTGGAACCTCGGGAAAAAAATGTTGCCAAATTTGTTTGAGGGTGCTTGGGAAGAGGTTTCCTTTCACTCCAGAACAGAAAGTCACTCCTTCCTTCCCCGCAACCCCAGCTAATGTTCCTCCAAGATAAGCAAATGTGGATCAAACCAGCTGCGCCCAGCCTATTCACTTAGGCCTCCCTAATGCACCAAGTGCGCCTTTGAAAAGGCGGGTTGGCAGAACAATCTGAATTCTTAGATGCAGAAGACAGACTGGCCACTGAAATGTCTTTCCATTGTCATTCCTGATTTTGCTGAAGGTCATGTCTTCCCTAAACTCCCCAAAACATTATCACCTGGATCTGTTGCTACCGTCCCTGAGGACACAATTTATAATATTTATCAACAGCACGGTAGCACACAAAATAAGTAGAAAAAGCTGTTAATAGAGGTGTGTGTATGTGCGCGTTTGAGTTATCTTGGTGACCAGCCTGGGCTAAACTCTGCAGTTTTCTTAGCAAGATTTCAGAAGTGGTTTGCCATTGCCTCCTTCTTAGGAATGAGAGAGAGAGATTGGCTCAAGGTTACCCAGCTGGCTTTGTGCCTAAGGCGGGACTAGAACTCACAGCTCCTGGTTTCTAGCCCGATTCCTTAATCCAGGGTCTCTCAACCTTAGCAACTCTCAGATGAATGGACTTCAGTTCCCAGAAATCCTTAACCAGCTATCCTGGCTGAGGAATTCTGGGTGTTGAAGTCCATTCATCTTAAAGTCGCTAAGGTTGAGAAACACTGTTTTAACGACTATACCAAACTGTCTCTCAAAGGTGTTCAGTGGTTATTTTATACAGTATATAAAGGTGAAAGGTTTTCAGAGATTATTTAATATATCTATATCATGTATTGAGGATAAGGGGCCTCTGATCCATTAAAATCTGTGTGATAACAAGCTATGGGGAAAGACAGAGCTCCCCATTATTGGATGTGTTGAAGTAGAGGCTAGACTACCATTTCTCAGTGATGCTTACAGCTGGATCCTGCCCTGGCAGGGCTTGGACTACTCAGTTCTACAATTCTAAGAGTTTTTGCCATTACGTAATTTATCATCATGTACCCTTAAAATGTTTAACTCTTGCTTTTTTGGAAGGAAAACTATAACAAGTGGAATGAAAACTAGAATATTTTATACCACAACTGAATTATGACTTATAATCATCAGTGATGCTGGACAGCTAATCCTAAACCCCAGAGATGTTTCAGTGGTGGAGTAAGGATGTTACTGAGAACCTTGCTGGCAGGAGAAACAATAGGGAAGAAATGAGGAAGGAGGAACATTTATGGTTTCTGTTGTTTTATTACTATTATTTTAAGTCTTCCTTTATCAATTAGTGGGAGGGAATAAATGTAGGCTATTTTTAAGCTGCTCTGAAATTCCCCATATTTTTTGATCCATTGTTTCACATTAGTTTCCAACCCTGGAGAACCTGTCCTCATCAGTGAGGGGGAAGAGAGAATCATTTCTCCAGGAATGGAATTTTTCATCTGATCTTCTCTTTCTCCTTTTCCTTCTCCTCCTCAACACCCTTCATTGCATCTTTTTTTATTCTGTACTGGATCCAAGATGGGAAGTAGCCTCTGCTTTCTGAAACACAACTGGGAAGCAGTGATTGTTTCCAGAGCAATAATGTAGGGAAGATAGGGAAGATTAATTTCCTCCCTGGTAAACCACACTTGGATTGGAATTCTTCATTTGATACAAATTTAGCTGGGCTCCTAAATTGAAAATGTTGCTTATATTAAGCATTATGATTCCTGTAAGCCCTAAAAAATGAAAGAACAAGCAATGATTCACATCTGGAGCTTTGTGATATGCATTATTTGCATATTCAGTTTCAGTTCTGCTTTATTTACTTTCTATTATCTTTTACTGCAATCTCTGTTTGCAACACTATCTTTGAGAACACTGCATTTTCCCCAGACACTGCAAAATCAATTCTGTGTAACAAAGTTGGAGACTAATATAATAAGAAGGATCCACAAAACATAAAATTCCATATGAAAAATTAATATTGTAACATAAATTCATAGAATCATAGGGCTGGAAGGGACCTTGGAAGTCCTTCCCAAGGCAGGAGTCCTTATATCATCCCAGACAAATAGTTCTTGAAAACTTTCAGTGACAACTCCAGGAGGTAAGCTGTTTTATTAATAAATTAATTGCATAGAGACAAGCAAATTAGAGTAAATCTATGTGACTGCTTTTCAAAGATGCCAAGGATGTCTGAAGGCTATGGTTAAAGAAAGTCAAGTTGGCAGCTGCGAAATCCATTCAAAGCACATAAGAAACAGGCATCACAACCATCAGATTATTGCAGCCACCATCTTGATTTTTTGGACACCCCTGCAAGATTCAGACAAAGATTGAAAAAATTAAGAGCAATGATAACCAAACAGTAGTAGTACGGAAACAGAAAATGTGAAATAACATCTTTATAGATGTTCTGTGCATCGTTGTCAGTCCTTAGACAATAGTTACTGGTTGTCCAGCCAGAATGGCTAGAACTTGTCCAGTAATACAAGAGAAAATTGGCACTATTCAGGATGGCAGGTCCTCTGCCTTGCATTGGTTTCCATTTTGGATGAGCAATTAAAATGGAGCAAAAATCTGCCTGGATAAGTAGAAATCATAAAGTTGCTAGAGACCAAAGCCACCAATGTATCTGTGTGGGAGAGACAAATGATGAAAGTAGCATTCTGTCATTGTGATGCAAGCTCGACCCCTTTTGTCTGTGTGCTGTGATGCTGCAGGCACATATAAAGAGGAGGAATGTTGTGTTTCAACAGTGGAATTGTATGTTCACTGGGCAAAAGCATCAGATCTCAACCACCTAATCTATCCATTGCTTAGTTTTCTAAAATATTCTTACCTGGAATTTGTTGGAACTCCTTCATTTGAGGAAGGATTGCTCATATAGATTTTAGATAGATATGCAACTAAAAGAATACACATAATTTGCATAAGACATGAATTATATGTAGTTTGCACCTGGATATTGCAGATGTGCCCCTTCCTCCTCTCCCACAAATTTCAATTTTTGGAATCATACTCTAAAACAGGATTTGCAGATTCTCTCCTAGACTTTTTCATTAAAATAATTAATATAAATATTTAATGATCTATTATGAGTATAAAATAAATCTGAAATTCCAAAACCTTAAACATCATCCTTTTGTTGTTTGGTTCTTTTTCTGTGCATAGGTAAGTAGAACCATCAATTTATACCTTCTAAAAATACTTAATATGTAGATTATCCAAAGAGTGAGTACCAAAGAGGTTAAGATTGGGATTAGCTGGGGTATGGAAAGTTGATGGAAGCTTATGTTAATATACTCTAGTGTTTATTTTCATTTGTTGATATCCTTCAGTATTAAGGTCTGCCTATAAAATTTGGAAAATTTCTAGTTCCTAAGAATTCTAATTTTTTAGAATAAGTGGTGCCTAAAATCAGTATTTAAAAGAGAGGGAGACTTTTTTTTAAAAAAAATGAAATCATAACCTTTAAAAGAAAGCTGTGGTCAGAGAATTAAACATCAGTATAACTAGAATTCCCTTGTTTTTTTGCAATAGTAGCAGAAGCAGAATAAGTTACTGAAAATAGATGAAAATAAGTAAACACATTAAAGAGGCTTTAATTTTATTTCTTGGAAAACTACAGCACATTGAATAGTTGCATTTAGATTGTCTCCTGAACTTGTTTTTTTCCCATATCCTATTTTTGTTTTGTTTACATGGATGCTCTTTTTATTCAAAATGCAGCAAGTAAACTCTGTCAAAACAAATATTCTTGAGTATAATAAGAATCAGGTTTGTGCCTAATTACTCCTGTCCTTGGCTGAAGACCAAAAGGACTCTAGATATAATCAGCAGACATTCTTGGACTTTGTCAGGTCATTACAACTGAAAGTTGCTGTTTGGGGGCCAATATAAATCATCAACTATTAAGGTAACTTGGGTACATCTGACTGAATGCCACTGCAGACAAACATCCGCAGGAAAAAAGCAATTTTCAAGGAACCTTTTATGTAACAAGAATGGAATGAACTTTAGTTCCAAAACAAATATACTTGTAACGCATACAATAGTATTTCTGTGCTGCCAAAATATAGAAAATAAACTTCCAGTGACTGAGTGCTAAGATTAAAGAACAATCACCTTGTAAATCACCTTTCCGTGTACTGTAAAAAGGTAGATTTTAATGAAATGATAATAGCTTACCTCTGTCTGGTAGGCATCAAACAAGTATCCTATTCCACTTGTATAATACTGGCACCTTTTAGTATATAAAGGTCTAGGCTCCTAGAAGAAAGAAAAGGAGAAAAATAAAGGAAAATTAAAAAATATGCTTTATGTTACATTTCAAGTCTGTCTTTACTTCCCCTGCACAGCTAAGCTCGGCGGAGGAAGTATTAGGTGAAATTCATACACAGTCCAGATAATTTTGAACCTTGTCAACTATTTCCTCTCCAACATGCATTGATTTGCTTGGAAATTAATTATAGAGTTGGCTCAATTTTGTCAAGAAATTATATTTTGGAAAAACAATTGTGGTTTGGTGGTTTGTAATGTTTCCTTAAGCCCTTTGGGAATCTAATTATTATTTAATCCATGTGTGTAAGATAGCACCTCTTATGCTATTGCATCAAGGAAATTTTAAAGTACATGGAAACTGTTATCTGCCAAAGCAGATAAAAGAACAAAAGGTCAGTTTCTTGCTTTTGGACCACAACTGAAAGATGACAAGTTGTCAGTGTTGCACCTTTACATTCTCAGTACCTATTTCTGAGCTAGTCAGCCTACTCTAACATTAACGTTTTTCAACTCCCATAATGTGATGAGGAATGATGGGTGTTAAATATACCTTAAGGGTAGCAAGTTGGGAAGGTCTATTTATATGAATATCCCTCTTACTGAGTTATTTCGGAAAATCTGACCTTTTGAATCAGAACTGATATTGATCCCTTTTGGCCTTGGAAAAGCACAGAAGACTAATCAAGTATTTTAGAAATCTATGATATATTGAGACTTAAATCTAGAGTCAACATAAAAGATGCCAATTACAGAAAATGGATAACACTATCAAATGTGTCTCAGCTATTTTTACTAGACAGCTATTATGACTTGGAGTGTGACCAAAACATGTAAGTGTTTACAAATTAAAACTATAACAGCAATTATAAAATAAGATGGATAAAATTGAGATAAACTAGCCCCAGCATATATTAACACCAAACATGGTTAAAGGACTTAATCATCAGTATCCATTATTCCATTTTATTGGTGATTTTTATTTTTTGAATTATGAAAATGAGCAGCTACAAAAATCTCTTTAAGATTGAAAACGAAGATATAATATATGCTAAGTAAGCATAATACTATTGACTAGAAAAAGGCTTTACCAAGAAATAAAATCTGACACAGCCATTGTTTTTATGGCTCAAAGAGGAGTTGGTTCAATTCAGTCTTTGAGTGGCAACCAAACTTCACCCCAGATTCCTTAAAAGAATCACTGTGTAGTTTCCATGAATGTTTCTAATTGGGAAGAAATATACAAGTGTGTGAGTGCACACGCATAACATTTGATATGATACAAGCATATCAAAGTAGCTTTTTTAAAAGAAAGTGATCCTTTCAGATTTCAAATAGATTGTTGTGGCATTAAAAACATTGACAGATTTATAACAGGAACACTGCAATTTCCATGCAGTTCAGTGGACAACTTCCATGAATATATTAGGCATTTCCCTTGTAATGTATCAGAGAGATGCAGGTGTTCAGAACATACAAGCAGAAATAGTTTGAGGAAATGAAAGAGGATATGATCTTTGATTAGAATATATGAAAGTAAATCCAATATGGCATTAACCATGTTGTAGTTATGAAAAAAGTATGATGTAGATCACAGACTTAAATTCAAGCTGAACAATAAAAATAGATGTATTTCACCAGAGCCACAACAGATGGTAGAACTGAAATTGATTTACTGCATGAGAAACAAGACTCCCCCTGCCCATAAAGAGGCACCAGCAGAGAGAATTTCAACTGGGAATTTACTGATGCATCGGAGGCCTTGCAAGGGGCCTCGGGCCCAGCTTAGAGCAGTGGGGGCAGTCCTGGCCCGGTTGTCCTTCGCAGCAAGTCCGGGGAGCAGCAGGGCCTGTGAGACGACATTTGGGACGGTGCCGGCAGCCGAGGTTTTGTGAGAGTGCCCAGCTGAGCCAGCGGAGTGAGGCAGCCGAGCGAGGCAGCAGCAAGAACAGCGGCTGCTGCGGGGTTGCATTTATGACTTGCAGTTGGACCCGGTCTCAGAGGACGTGGTTGGCTGGATTGAGCTGGGGGATGTGGGCTTTCACTTGGTTGGGATCAGCTGTTCGGCGGCCGGACCTTTTGGGTTCGGTTTGGAGCAGTTGGTCTCAGCCTGCAATGGTGGTTGCCTTGATAGCCAATCCAGTGACTCTTGAGCGCCGAGGCCCCTACGGGCAGCCTGGAACTCTACAGCTCGGCAGACCGGAAGACAGCGCGAGGCTCGGAGGGCATGGCCAATGCGGACCCAGTGGAGAGGGAGGACAATTTGGACTTTTGTTTGGACTGGGTTGGTGAGCCCAGCCTCAATAGGAGG
>JANHZU010004164.1:75443-89771 GCA_032468055.1 Acrochordus granulatus | reverse complement strand
TAGCATAGTCAGTGTGATGGGCGTGGGCTTGGGAAGACTCCGGGAGACAGTGCAGAACAGAAAGGCCTGGCGTAATGCAGTCAATGGAGTCACGAAGAGTCGGACACGACTGCACGTCTGAGTAACAACAACATTTACCTACACAGCAATCCAATTACATTATTTACATTTGTTCCTGTATGGAAACAATTGGTATACATACTATCAACAGATTGTGATTTTAATTCTACATTTTACTATATTCCTTTTCTACTGGCTGCATAGTTTGGATAAACACTTTACTGTTGAATACAGAATTTTAATTATTTCTTTTATTTTATTTACAGTTGTCCTACAAGCATACCAAGAGCTGCTGTACGGAGTCAAATTCCTTGTGTGTCTAACCATGCTTGCTCAATCAAGTATCTTGATTGGAGTATTCTGATTTTCATTAGTCTGGCAGCCTGTGGCTATCAGGATGTCAGACATCAACCCACAGGTTTGCCTGTACTCAGGGAGGTACCTGTACTTGACCAGCAGCATCAAAAGATTGATGCTTATCTCAAGATTAATTTAGAGCTTTTTAGAGCTATAATGAGGAATTGATAAGAAACTAATAAGGAAGCACACTGCTTTTAAACTCTAGCTGGTCCAAGGGCCAGCTAAATAGTTTTAGCTATTGTTTGGCTTTGTTTACTTACATTTGTGACAACAGACAAGATGGCCATCCCATTTAAGATTTCTTGCCAAACTCCTATACTATGAGCTTTGGCTGCCACAGGCCTTCGATACTGAGTTGTAAGTTTCCAAGAATCAACTCGAATCTCCAAGATGTTATTCATCAGAGCAAGTAGAGGTGCCAAAGGAAAAGAGGCCACAAAGAGAGTAATAAATCCAAACTGAATAACTACATGAAGAGAAAATAGCAAATAAATCATTCAGTGAAATCTATGAAAAATGTATTTGAGATTACTATGGTTAATTATATTATAAACATTCATAGATAATCAATAGAGTTTAAATGCAGGAAATATTCCTACATGAAAAGCAGTATTTGAAATGTGTAAATGTTTTCACTTCATGTAAAAACTCATCAAGATATTCCCGCTTAAAAATATCCTGTTTCAACCTTGAAGTATTCCTCAAAGCTTCAGGTATATAGGTAGTCCTCAATTTGTAACCATTCATTTAGCAACCATTAGAAGTTATAACAATGACTGAAAAAAATGACTTGCAACCAGTACACTTACAACAATCAAAGCATTCTCACAGTCACATGATCAGGATTTGGCACTTGGCAAGCAGTATGTATTTACGATGGTTGCAGCATCCCAAGGTCATGTGATCATCATCTGCAACCTTCCCAGTGGCTTCCAACAAGCAAAGTCATGGGGAAAACCAGATTTGCTTAAAAAGTATGTGGTTCACTTAACAACCATATCAAAATTGGACTTAATAACTGCCTTGCTTAGCAATGGAAATTCTGGTCCCAACTGTGGTTGTGAATCGAAGACTACCTATATGTGTTTTAATTCAAACAGATGAATTTAAGTTAGCAATAAATATTTATTAATAAAAGATATACTGATTAGAATCTAAAACCTATACAGATTGAAACATCAGATGACTGTACTTGACTTCAATATACAGTTTAAAGTCTGTCCTCTGTGGGAAAACAAACATTTTTTGATGAAAGCCTTTAACATAATTACCCAGAATATCTGCTTACAACTAAACCCAAATCTGCTGTATGAGGAAGAGGTGTGTGCCCTGTTTCTCCTATCATATATACATATCCATACTTTATTACGTTCCTTATTTTAGATTGTAGATTGCAAAATTCCTTAGGGTAGAAATAAAAAACACCCTGATCTTTGCATCAGTTTTCCATGAGTACCCTCCAGCTATGTAGACCTTGTTCCCGAGCCAGCATGACTACTGATGAGCTTTTCTTGTTGAAATCTACATATTTGGAGGACACCACATTTTGTACTCTTACAAGCCATTCACTCTGCTATACAAACAAATTCAAAGTTTAAAGATGTCCTGAGACTATGTCATTCTAGTTGTTCTTGCTGCATCCTTGCTATAAAACCATTGTACAGACTGTTTTCTTAAAACTGAGTGCCTCTGTGTGACTGTTTTCTTAAAACTGAGTGCCTCTGTGTGGCCAATCTTGGTATGATAAGAAATAAAGTTCCATTAATCAAGGACATTTTTATCATGAAAAAGTTTTTGTTTTAATTTGCATCTTTTTGAAAAACAAAAAGATTCAATTTGCACTGTTTGAAAAACATTTAGATACTTTGCCTTCTGCTTTCAACATCTAAACTGCCTGTAAATAAGGAACAATACAATGGACACACCAAGAATTTTTATATTTGTTCAGGCAAAAATACAATGCAAATTATTCTTTTTAATACTCCTGTTCCTTCCAAACAAACTGCATCCTTGAATTGCTATATTTCAAAGCATGAGGATCATCTCAGCAGATTTCATTTATATCTATTAAATTGTATTTGCCTCTCTGTAATTAGAGTTCAGACGTATCCTATTTATTTCCACAATGAAAGCATTAATGAAAGAGACATGAAATGTGAGAGTCAGTATCCTGATTGTTCACTGAGTAATTTAAACAAGACCTAGTTTAGTTATTCTCCCACTCACTCTTGCAATGCACAAGTTTATATTTTATATTATTATTATTTTATTATTCCATGTTTAATGTGCCAGCAGTTCACCATGTTCCCGAACACTAAATATCTTCCATGAATCATACTCAGGTCACCAGACATTTATTTGGAATATTATTTCTCTCTCCAACACCCAATCCAGTGCATTGGATAATCTATGATATGAACCCATCTCATCCCCTAGTTTCTTTAGCTTCCTTTTTAGAATTTCAATCTGCAGAATATATAGATTTGTCCCTTTCTGGATAAACAGGAGTGGGTCTCTTCTAGTTGACTTCATGAATCTTGGACCTTCCTTCCGTCCTTCCTTCTTTCCTTCCTTCCTTTCTCCCTCTCTCCTTTCCTTCCATTCAACTTATATAGCCACTTGTCTCACAACAAAAAGTATTTTCTATAACAATTTTAGTATTTGTCCAATGCTATTTCTTAACACATGCATTTTTCTAAACATTTTCCCTCTTGTTCTGAAAGTTAATGCCCTTTATATTAATTTCCTTCAGAATCTTTGAGTCTTTAAAAAAAGAAGATGATTTTTTTCTCTCAATTTGGATATTGACATTGTTAGGAATAATTTTCCGACTCTCAGTGATACAGTATGAAACTGCTATCCCAGTACAGTAACAATGTAGAAAGACTGAACATTTTCCCTGCTCCCTAGACTTAAGGAAAAAGCAAACAGTACTGCTAGAACCCTAGAAATCCTTGGAATGTTCCAAGCACTTCATGAACAAATAAAGTAGCCCTTGTTTTGTGACAACAGTTGCAACTGACAACTTGGCCCAAAGCAAATGAAATTGTGATTGTATTTATGATCTTACTTCAGTTTTCCTTGCTTTACAGATCCACAAAGGTTGTAAAAGTGAGGATTAGTGACAAAGTTATTTTTTATCACTGTCCTAACAGTGAATGTTTACTCAAGGAACCAATCGCTAAATTGTACACCTACTTGTATATCTCTTCTATATATAAAGCTACTTTAGAGAAGTTTTGAGTTGGGCAGCATCTAAATTTAAATAAATAAATGCATAATTGGGAGTCAGTTTGATTAGTTGTTAAGGCAGTAGGCTAGAAGCCAGGAGCTCATGAGTACTAGGCCCTACCCTAGCCACAAAAGCCAGTTGGGTGATCTTGGACCAGTCACTCTCAAGTCACCTCACAGAGTTGTTGTGGGGTAATTAGGAGGAGGAAAATATGTTGGATATGTTTGCTTGAATTACTTGTAAAAAATAATGAAAGTGGAGTACAGACAAAAAAACAATAAATACTTTTAAAATAATTTATTTGGCCCCTCTTTATCCCAAAGAATGAGTCGATGCTACCATAAGTATAGATGTATGTGAAATGTTCTTAATGCACATAGCATTTCAGCCAAGGAAACGAGCTTGCATATCATCCTTATCTACCACATAATATTATTTGTCATTGTTTTTTGTGTTTACCCATTTCTAGGTATTCATAGAAGAGGCCCAATGCTCCAAAGCTCTGCAAATCATGGTCCTGCTCCCATCGACTGTATAAATTCTCTGGGTTGTTCCTTGCCTTCCGACGACCCCACCAATTCCAGATCCAGCTGAAAGGTGGAAAAACAGAAATCACTTTTTAAAGCAATAGCTTTAAAAAAGCAAAATGAGATACTCTATGAATTGACACAACATCTAGATTTTTGTTTTACTTCATTCGATCATGTCTGATTCTCAGAGATTTCCTGGACAAGTTCTTGCAGTCTTCTTGGCCAGGTATTTTCAGACATATCTCTCACGTGGATGAGAGCAAGTTACATTCTGAATCCATGATTATATCTGTGTAGAAACGAACAGCAATTCTGCCCTCAGGCCCATGCAGGTTCATTCTTTTATTACTCAATAATTTGGGGTAATGCTGGAAAAAAGAGGGTACTGCACACCAATAGGATGTGACCTAAAAGCCTGATGATTCATTAGTATCAAGACATCTGTAAAGATTATGTTGATTATCTGGGAGAGCTTTCTGTAGCTAGGAATCTCCACAAAGCCACTGTATATGAACCATATAAATTTATCAAATAAATACAATACTTTTTGTTAACATAACTTAAAGGAGATGGCAGAATTCAGCAAATATTTAATTCTGACTATCTGACTATACAAATAACTCAGTATTAAGGTACCACTTACGGGACTATAGCCTCTTGAATATTACCCCAGATCTGTTTGCCAGCCATGACAATGGTAAGCTGGGTTGTCAGTTCTATCAAGCACCCTGCAGGATCACACTGATGGAGAAATAAAAAAAAATGCAGTTTGATAATGCCTCAGTAGTGATGGGGACATACACATGATATAAATTATTTCTAACACCAATAGGAAGTAGGCAGCTTGCCTTTCTTTTAAGGCCTTCTTCCCTCAACAATGTGAAGAAAAACATTCCCCAATGTTCAGCTATCAAACAATCCATCAATAGAGAGACTTCACAACTGATGTCAAGGAAATGCTACTTGCTACTGCATTCAGAATTTGCTTCAACCTCACCACTAGCTAATTTTCTAGTCATCAAAGGATAAAATCAATCTTTTAACAGCTCTTCTTTTGAAAAATTTCTGGATCATGTTGAATGTAGCTAAAATAATAATGTAAGATCTATTAGCTCCCATCTCAAGAAGTAACTATCCAAAATATTTAATAGTTACATTTTTCAATTTTAGTAAATATTTTATAAATACGCACAGTTCAGAAAGTGATTTTTTCATGTTTAATTTTCTAAACTCCAAAGCAAGATATTCAGAATTATCAGCAATTTTTTCCCAAATTCATTTTAATTATTACACACCTCTTCATTTCTCCAGCGACTGAACATGTATGTATAAGAACCAGGGTATCCTACAAATTTCCCTTTGAAAAAAGCTACATAAAAGCAGGAAGAGTAGTAGTTGACAAACTGAAAGAGGAACATCTTCATAGTGAGTCTGTTTTCATATTCAAAATGAGTTCTTGGTATTTCTGCAAGATAAATAAGGATTTAATTTTGTTTGTATCATATACAGCATGCAAATTTATGGAATATGACACAATGCTTTTATACTACAAAACATAATTCTCTGGAAGAGCATTTCTATAACTATGAATCTCCACAAAGTCACTGTATATGAGCCATATAAATTTATCAAATAAATATTTTTTGCCTCAAGAGGGCAACATGTACAGAACAAGGAAGCAAAGTCACTATGACTCCTAAGTGATGTAAGCAGTATAGAATGGATTTGTGGAAGTGAATATATGTTATCAAAAATTTCCTTTATACACAATATAAATAATACATCTCTCATTTATGCAAGCAAAGTAAAATTTAAGAGACATCTCATAATTGAACCTCCTTGTTTTTTGCCAACGGGCAGATACTGTAATCATGAGAAAACAGAAATAATTCTGCCCACATTACTTCCTGAGAGCTCCATTTGAAGCAGATAGCATTATCGTTAACACTTGTTACTTCGCAGTTTTTAGAAATGTACAGCACAAGCTAAGACTTAGGAATCACATCGCTGGAAAGTAAGTCAGCTAGCTAATTTAAGAGCAAAGCCATAAACTAGCCTTTTTCAAGCAGGCATTCTCCAGATAAGTTTCATTCTCTGAAAGCAAGGCTAAAAGAGATATAGGACCCAAGGTTGGGAATAACTGACATAAAGCAAAATTTAAAACTCTTTCCCAATAATTTGAGGTTGTTAGAGAGGGTTATGTATGTTCTGTTGTTGTGGGCTAATGAATTCAGCCTATGCAGAAGATGGGCAGAAACATATTGGTGTAAGTTTTGCCATCATGCAACATACCTACCCATATCTGTGATCCAGATGGCTATCCTCTCATATAGGAAATTCAGAATCATAATGATGACAAAATTGAGGAATGATGCAGTGAATGATGTTGCCAGTTGTGGTGTCAACAAACCCCGAATGGGTTGCAGGGTTTCTGTGTTCTCCATGATGCTGGCAAAAGCAGCATAGACTGCAAGGCGGTAAACTATCACAGCTATCATGCTTGCTATGATTAAAGAGATCTGAGATAACCATACAAATTAGACTACTTAGGATTTGAAATCAGAGAAATTAGTGTCTCATGCAAACTGCACATTCTGGATAAATGTACAGAAATTTCTGTCAAGACTGCAGAATGTAAGTGGAAGAAAACTTTATCTGAAAACTTCTCCCAGTGCATGTCTGCTTCCTCAATAGAAGTAGATCACTTGCTTTTCCTTGTATTTTTAAATAAAAAAAAGCTTATTATTTTTGTTATCTTCTCCTTTCTATACAGAGAAGAATTAACATGCAGTTCTTCATCCTTATGCTAAAATGCTATAATCCCAATGGGGCTGTAATATTAGTTTATTTTACTTGTACATTAATTTTAAATGTGCCATGCACATTCATTTAAAGTATACCAGTGCAATTTTATCATATAATCCACCAACAAGAGTTAGAAAAGCACTGTGTAGCTATAGTAGGAACTGGATATTGCTATTTAAACACATATTCAGGTTTATCCTGAAGGGATTGTCATCAGTAATTACACAGTAGAAAGCTTTTATTTAAAAGGGGAAAAAAGATGCTTTGGCTATATACTATGTGTACTTTGTATGACAGCAAGAAAATAAAACTGGAAAATATTGGTTAGGAATTCTTGAAGCAACAAGCAAAAGTGAAAGGGATCCAAAGCAAAGAGGGCTATTCATGCATTCAAGCTTAAAAAGTGATCAGTGTCTTGTTAGAGTGATGAAACAAAAAGAGCTCACCCAGAACAACACTGTAGTTCCTGAGATGCAGAATCGTACAGCTTGGCTAGTTAGAGGTAAATAAGGCTCCAGCTCCTGAAACAGTCAAGCAAGCACAGCACTTTTCACCACCCAAAGTCATACTTGTATATAGACCACTGCAGAAAGCAACCTCAAAAATCACAAGAAAGCAAATTTTGTATCCCCACTTCCACAAATGCATAATATGCACATTTCTTCTTTTGGGAGAAAAGAAAAGTGGAGAACTGAATGAGACGTTGTCCATTTACCAAGTCATCCAATTATTATTATTTTTCTGTTTTACAATGACTTTATGAACAAATGGTCCTACTTAAAAGTTGAGAACAGATTTCCATTGTCTGTATTAATTCTTCAGCAAAAATAGATAATGCTGAATTGGCGTAGGTATTCCCATTAATCGCAATCCTCCATATTCTGATGCTTCTTTTCTCACACTTAAAGAAATGGCTCATTATATTAGTTTTGGCACTCTAAGCTGCAGCAGTTGTGCAGCCCTTTCTTACCCAAAACAATATTCCAAAGTATAACAAGCTCAGTTTTCCATAGTCATGAATGCTCTTCCTCTTAAACACTTCTAACTCCTAAAACATTAGTTGAAAAAGGAATAATTAAAGAATGAAAAAGTTTCTATAAATTATCAACTGATTTAACATGGTTTTGGACTCGCGTAGATAATAATCGTATCTTGGCTTGGAAAGATATGCACAAACTTCTTGCCTGCATACACAAACCCTTGATGTTTTGTTTTGTTTTTTTTTCCTGGAAGGAAAGAAAGAATTCCCAAGAGTGGATGAAAAAGTCAATTGTATGGGCTTGTCATGTTTGCTCATATAGAAAAGTATCCATAATGTAGACATAAGATAAAATGAAATAATCATAATTGATCCATAATGTAGACATAAGATAAAATGAAAGCCAAATCTTTGTCTATTAATGAGTGAAAAGTGTAGAACAAACTTCCAAGAGGGACATAAATAAATGATGAACATAAATAAATACAGATGTGTAGGCATACAAACACACACAGAAATCTACTGTACATAGACATATAGCTTTAATTTCCCAAATAGATCTTTATAATTGGCAAATGATAAACACTTTTTAATTTGCAGACTATAAATACATATCATAAAAATGTTTTAGTTGCCTTACCAGAGGCAGAAGACAGAGCTATCTGTTGCTGCACTCACTTGGGCTTTCAGAGGCAGTGATTATAATTAATTATAATTGTAGACAATTCTATAAAGAGTTTACTGAGTGTGTATAATAAATAAAATAGGGATAAGATCCTGTGGGACTTACAAATCAGATGGACAGGTAAATACAGTCCAGTCAAATAGACATCATGGTAGTAGACAAGGATCAGAAGACAGCGGTAGTGATAGATGTAGTGGTGTCAAGTGACAGCAACATCAGGAAGCAGGAGTATGAGAAGCTGGAGAAGTATCAGACTCTAAAGAAGGAACTAGATGAGATGTGGAAATTAAAGACTAAAGTGTTCCCATTCAGGGCTGTGATTCCTATGCTGGAAAAGTGGCTCCAGCAGACTCCAGGAACAGGTCAGAGCTCTCTTTTCAGAAGAAAGCACTGTTAAGAACAGCTAAGATGCTGTGCAGAACCCCCAAACCTGAGAATGAAGAAGTTGCATATCACCTATAAGGATGAAAAGGGTACTTTTATAAATAATAGATCAGAAACAAGCCACAAAACTCTAGATTTTAATTTCCTGACTGGGCATAAAGAATGGAAGGCAGAAGAATAGGATGGAGGAGACACAACCTGGCAGTAGTACACGCAAAAAGGACCTATATTCTTGCTGACACCTAATTAAATATGAGCCAGCAATGTTTTGCAGGGGTGAGTTCTATCTTGAAGTGGGAACTTAATGTTCCACTTTACTCTGTCTTGGTTACACCTCACTTGGAATACTGTGTCCCATTCTGGACACTGCACTTCAATAAGGATATTGATGAGCCAGAGAGAGTTCAGAGCAGGACTTCAAAGATGGCCAAGATCCTGGAAATCAAGACCTAGAAAAAGCAGTTTAAAAAGTGATGTATTGTAGAAAAGGTTGTGGAATTCTTTTTTGCCTCTGAGGGCAGAAGCAGAACAATGAATTAATATTATGTAAAAGGAAATCTAAACTAGATGCAAGGAGGAGCTTCCTAATTGTGGAGCAAGCTTCAGATGAAATGATGAGTTTTTCTTTATTGGAGGTCTTTAGACAGAAGCTTGATGTTCCTCTGCAAGGGATGCTGCAGAAAATCCTGTGCTGAGCAGGAGATTGGACTAAAACCTTTCCAGTTCTATGATTCTAAGATTCTGTGACTCCCATTCAATCCATTATCTGCATGGCTCTTCTGATTCAGAGGTCAGCTAAGAAACAGAACTGGGTAACTAATGTAAGGTGCATTTATACATTTGAACTGCAATCCCACAAGACAACTGTATCCACTTAACCAAGATCTACAGAGACTGAAAATTAATATTCCACTGCTAAAATATATCAACAATATCCATCACACAAAAGTGGAAAAAGCAGTGCTCTGAATATCCCAATTTAGTTGGTGCCAATGATACTCTTACAGCAGAATTTATCTAGATTTAGAAAACTAGCATGTCAGGGAAGGATCGAATAGAAACTTTCTTCCTAACATTAAGTGTGTCTATATTTAGGCCTTATTTTTATAGCAATAAAGTAGCATTAAAATAAAAATTAAATCTGCATATTTCTCTCTGAATAGCTGAACCAGTTTCAAGATAACAGCAAATTAGGCAAACATATTAATTCCTATCCTTTGTAAAATGCTGCATGATCACCTTGGGGGGAAAGCCTGATAAATCTAAGGTGTTACCTAGCACTGATACTTAAAATGAACGTGTATTTTAACAACTATAAAACTTCTTAAAGCGATGCACAACTATAGTGTTTTGGCATAAACTTGTATTTCTAGCTAGCATATTAAACTGAACTAGTAAGTATTAAGAACAAACTCAGTAAGGGTTCTCCAAAAAAAGCTACCTAAATCTTATTAATTCCACAACCTCCAAATGATTTTTGTCTTCTAAGTAAGTATAACAAAATTACCTGAGTTACTGGATTCTTCCTCTTTTGTGTACATTTTGCTTCGTACTCTGGTCTAAGTTGGAGTTGTTGCTGTTCTTCCTCAAAATCAACTAAATCCCATTCGTATTCAAGTCGAGCTTGTCGTCGCTTCCAAAACTCCAAGAAAAGTGTAACTACAATCAGAGATGGTTAAGACACATAAAATTAGCCTAAAAAATATTTGAGACAGCATAAGACAATAATCTGAAATAGTTTCCACTGCTTTAGTAGTTATTTGTGCAATCATTTATTTCCACAAAAAGAAGTGTGTTGATTGTCTGATAGAAGTGATTACTTTTTATTGTGTTTGTTGCTCAGTCAGCCAGATGTTTAGACTGGATTTGGCATTTTTGTCTGCCTATCAAGTCCCTCCCAAGGATCTGAGATAGGCAGTTGCTATTATTTGATGTTGTTAAAGGTATCACAGGTTGTAATCTGTTCAGAATAATGCCCCCTTTTACAATTGTGAAATTTTGAATTTATCAATGCCAATGGTGTTCAAGTGGTACCCCAGTTGTTTTGGGACTGCACTCAAGGCCCATATTACTGTTGGTACCCCCTTTGCTTTCTTTCGCTATTGTCATTCTACTGTATTTCTATGTGTAGGTCTTCATATTTTGTGATTTTCTCCAGTTCTTTCTCTTCTATTGTGCTGTCTCCAGGTACTGCCATGCCCACTATCAAGACTTTTTTGTCTTTCTTATCGACGTTGATAAATCTGGAATGTTATATGGCAGTTGCCTGTCTGTTTGAATTCTGAAGTCCCAGAGCAATTTAGATTCTGCATTTTCTATCATTTAAGATTCCACCAGTACTTGCTTGTGAGCAAATGGTATTTCTTACAGATCTTTATTATAAATATTGATATGATTATATCAATAGGACATTAGCTGGCCAGGACTAGTTAGCTGCATTAAAACATGATTAAAATCTTACTCATCTAATTCACTGAATTTCAATTAATAGGAATATTTAGACAGAGATTGCAATATTATACAATATGTTCAACATAAAGGGAAGAATATCATGCCTAAAACTTTGTCTCTACTAATCATCTGATAACAGTGGTTTAACTAAACTTTCCAGTTTTCTTTCAGATGAATTATGTTTACAAATTATCATAATAGTTCAACAGGGCCTTAGATCCTGAACTGCTTTTCTGTAAATGGAATGATGTCTGATCAAACACAGAATCTTTACTAATTATTCATTATGTGGAATTTTTATATCACTCATTTAATTGATGAGAAGTATACAAATCAAAACATAAAGTCATATTCTGAATAAATAACCCCCAACTCCTTAAAATTAAAACTGTAAACATTAATAATAAAACAAAATGACAAATGAAAAGACTTACCCCAGATACCCATGAATATTGCAAAAAAGAGAGTTGCCACATTGTCAAACAAATGGGAATACTAGAAGAGAAACACAGGCATTGTCCATTGAGTAATACTTACAATGTTAGTGTGTAATTTTGAAAATACAAATGAAGTAATTGTTACAAACCTGTGAAGACTCACAAGTAGAATTCAACCTCCAATAATCACATTTTCGATCACATAATGGACACATGATAATTTCTCCACCAATACTGGGATGACATATTTCTTTGCTAAAAAGGATGACCAAAGATGTGGTATATTTGTTGAAACAGATTTGAAGGATATTAGTTTTTGTATGCCATCAAAATTAATCTCTGTCTTTCATGAAAAACTGTATCCTAGCCATAATTATGGCATAAGTTACAGTTCTGCAACCAAATCAAAAATTTATACTGAAATATATGCAAAACAGCTCATCGGATAAGGCCAGATTCCTTATTTAAAACCACAGATTAAAAAAGAAGAAAGCAAGAAACAAAGACTTCATTCTTAAGTGATCAGTGTAATTTAATGATGCCTTGTTAATTATGCCTACCTGCTCATGTTTTCATTCATAGTGAACAAACCATATAGAAAACAAATGAAGCCAACAACAGCTGCAAAGAACAGCATCTCAGTATAAAAGCCCAACCAGGCAAAATAGATTCCAATCTTTTCTCCGTAATACTTCCTACAGAAAAATAATCCAAGAAAAACAAAGGCAAAGCTAACAATAACAATAAAGCACAAAATGTGGCTATAATCCTCAGATTATTCCTCATGAATATTCTAGTGCTGGACCAGACTTAAGTACCTCAAATTATGATCAACAACTTAACTATATAGTTACTTGGTGTTTTATACTAGGACTTTGCATGCTTTAAAATGCTTTGCAAATACAGGCAAACACAGCAACCTTTTGCTATCTTCTATTAAAGTAGCCCAACTTTTTTTTTTCAAAGTTCCAGATGCAGGTATGAAAAAATACAGAAATGCTTCCAAGAGCTAACTCTGTAACTGTGATTCTCAACCTTGGCAATTTTTAAGATGGGTGGACTTCAACTCCCAGAATTCTCCATCCAGCAATGATACTGCTCTGTATTACTCTTAAAGTAGCTGCAATTATTTTTTTAGACTTGTGTGGAAGCTGGAAAAAAAAAAGATAGACAGAAAGGTGCTGTGCATATATGTCTGTCCAAAATATGTCTTTCCAAATTATACGCTGCTTGATTTTACATTCTCTTCCATTTATGGAGTCATCATTTAGAAAAAAAATACAGCATGTAATATACTGAAAGGGCCCAACTTCCATTAAAATATCAGAGACAATCATTTACCTGATAAGATCCAAGGGCTGTTCTTTGTAAAACCTAGGAAACCTGGCCCATTCCCTATATAAGGTATATCTTTCATTTTCACACTTTGGATCATTTAACTTTTTCCAATACTGACACTGAATCAGTGTGAAAAAAAATAAAGAAAATAAGAAAAAAAACAGTAAATAGCAACTTAGTTTCTTCAACAATATTTGTGTAATATACAGAATAAATCTACAGATGTTTCTATGTTTAATATATTTAGAAAAACATCGGCACATCCATACACCAAGAGAATATGTGTATTTATTGTTGGCATTCATATGGCTGCCCAACTCAGACAATGCGACTCAGAAAGACAAACAAATGAAAAGAGAGAGGAGGGGAGGGGAAGGAGAAAGCCACATGTTTCTATGTAAATATAAAACTGGAGTGAGAGGCAATATACACAGATAGCATGAGAAATGGTTTGTTATTTCATATGAAATTTGGAGAGACTTTCTTCATCTTAAACACAGAGTAACATGATTCTGAATGAACAGTGAAGATAATAATTCCTTTTGAAATTTTATGGGTGAATTTGGAATGAAGAAGACTGTTGTCCAATACGGTTATATGCTTGGATTGCACATACATTTAAAAGGAGAATACAAACCCCTTCACTGAAGCGTTTAGTGCTTGCCACCAGAGGGTACTATAACATTAAGCTCTAATTCTGCTCTTGCCATTGCTTCACTGTACTGCTCTTAGTGGATATTGTTCTTGCTCTGCTCGATTTTCCTTTTTCTAAAATATTTAGATTTGTTTAGCATAGATGCTGTATATGCCATCACACATCTTTGATATAAGCTATTTCCATAACTACATTTGCAATTACAAAAATGCTTAAATACCAGCCTATTAGAGGCAAAGGCAAATGCATCCAAATATAATTTACACACAGAGAAAGACAGGTTTCCTTCAGACAACAGACAAATACTAGAAACTGGATGACGAAAATACCTACATCATGAAGAGGGTAAGCAGCAGTGTAGGTGCCATTATTTAGAAGTCTTTTGATTCCAAACTTCTTCTTCCCTTCTTCT